>APFE031545546.1:0-16826 GCA_000404065.3 Pinus taeda | reverse complement strand
GAAAATGGGTGAATGGATTCACTTAAATAAAACCTATTCTTGAAAATGGGCAAATGGAAGGTTGTAACTCCTAATTTCAAGGGCTAAATTTACCTTTTTACCCTCTCCCTTAAAATAAGGTGGGCTATTTGAGATGATTTGTAAAACTGTACTATGATACAAAATATTCACCCACTAAAAATTTAAAACCCCTTAATTTCACCAAAGGGCGAACATTTGCCCCTAAAATTTTCTATGATTGGGTCCATGGTATTGAATTGTTATGGTTTTTGGACCGTGGTATTGTGAAAGGCCTAAGGCTATAAAAGAGGAAGGAGATCATTTGGCAAGGATCATCTAAATTATTGAATATTTGATAAAGTGCTACATCTGGAATACTATGATTGGGTTATGGTGCAGATCTGGATCTGAAGGAAGAAGGAACCTGAGCGCAAGGAGAAGGATAAGTTCTTTTGATGGGTCAAAATATTAAGGCTTGAATGGTAGTATCTTTGTATGATTTTGATCTTTTCTATGTGGTACTTGCTTGATCTATAAATCTGGTAATCTAGTTAAACTAATATCTGAACATTTGAAGGGGTAAATTATCTTTATATATCTGTACGCAGGTTCAGTGAAGCGAAAGCGCGTATACACGCAGTTTCTGTAAGTCAAAAGGGCGTATACGCAGGTTGATCTTAGCATAGAAGCGTATACATGCAGTTTCTGTAAGTCAAAAGAGCGTATACACAGGTTGATCTTAATACAAAAGCGCATGCACGTAGGTTTCTGAATATTGAAGTAGCGTACATCTCTTAATTTATGTTCTAGCTTCTTCTGTTGATTATTGCAGTAATCTAGATTCAGAATTTGGGGTGTGATTACAGTTACTATGATCTGGGTACAGTTGTCAGAGAAGTGTTTATTTTGATTCAATCTTGATTGGTGAAAATGTGATTGGTTGATGCAGAAATTCTTGATGTTTGATTGATGTTATTTGTGGATCTAGTCTGAAAATTTATGAAACGTGGTCCCTAGAAGAAAGAGAAGGTTGTAGCCTTCTACAGGTAGCAGCCTGCATACTAGTATCTTAACTAGTACAAGAACTAAGAGGGTTGTAGCTCCCTTCCAGGAGAAGTTGGAAAACGAGAGAGGGTTGTAGCTCTTTGCAGGTAGCAGTATGCGTACTCGTAAAGGATTGCACCAGTACAGAATCATTGTAAAAATAAGTTTCTAATTAAAAGAAGATAGAGATGAATTACAGCAGGTGGTTTGCACCCACATTGGGTTTCCACCTTATATCTTATGTTCTTGTGTGTGGTTGTTTTCTGCTCTGTTTTACTGTTCCTGGTAACTGTTTATATGATTCTATTGCATAAATTAATGATCGACATCCGTATAATAAAGTAAATTATAAATCTGCATAGTATATGCGGGTTTCCTTATTTGTAGTTGCGTATATACGCGGGTTCATTTAACTGAAGTAGCATATATGTTCTGGGTTTGAAAAAGAAAATAATTGACCAGATAATACTAATTCACCCCCCCTCTTAGTATTATTTCCAACAGACTCCGCTAGGTTTTATACTTCAGATACAGAAACCTGGGTGACCTTTCATTTTTAGCTTAGGGTTTCCTCTTTTTCCTCTTATATTAATGTTTCCTAGTGTGTTAACCCTAGATTTGATAAATTTCTAACTTCTGTAACCCTAGGTTCTGACCCATCGTGGCAAGGGCAACACTATTTTCTTAAATTTGCAGACCATAAGTCTCAGAGCAGAAATCGCAATTTTCAGCCCAAAAGGTGCGATTTGGGCTGCATAACATAGCTTTCTGCCCAAAAATCATGATTTCATCAAAAAATAGGTCAAAACTTGCGACTTCTGGGTTTTAGGGTTTTTCTCATATCTATTTCTAGGTTTTGCTGAGAGTTATCTATTAGGTTTCTGACCTCTGTCTCATTTGGCTTAGGCCTTGATCCATTCTGTTTTACTCGTCGAAGTCGAATTTATCGTCCCTTAAGGATTCTAGTACACTTTCGCCTTTCTAGGAGAATTTTAGCTGAGTGAGAAGTCTGAGTTTCTATAGCACTTTCAACCACATTTTCCAAATCTGATAAGATAGGTTGCTACCATCCATAGTTTTACATTTAAATTTGTTTGGTCATTCCCTTAGGGTCCCATCGGTTTCCCTAGGTGTTACACCCATCTCCCTATCTTTCTGCAGCGATCTTCCCCTCTGGTTTTTTGTTGTTTTCGCACCACTTTCCAGCAGCTTAGTGTCACTTGGTCCTATTCACACTGACATTCAAATCTCTTGACCGTTTCAGTGTATTTCCTATCGTTTTAGCCACCAAGCAGTACAATTTTTGCAAACCCAGTTTGGGTGGGAATTGAGTAAATTGTTTTGTTGTTTATTTTCTGTTATTTATTTTAGTTTATTTGCAACAAGTTTTTTTCTTTTTTACAAACACTATTTGGGCTTAACCAATTAATACACTTTCACACACAAGAACACCTTAAGTGAAGGGTTCTTGGTTTACACCACCAAGCCAATACTTAACATAATAAATTTATCTCACTGCTTTAGAGACAAAAGATATATTGTTGATCTTCCTTCACCATTTTTGTGTTCCGTGTGTCTTTCCATCATTGCACCACCAAGGCATGAGTCGCAGAGACTATTAGGCCTTCAACCTTAGTTTTTGCTTGGGCGTATTACTCCTCCCCATCAAGTTTGAGTTCATAGCCCTTTGAGTCCCCATCTTGAATATTCTTGTGATCCTCATCTGATTCCGAGCCTCCTTCACCACATATCGTCACCATGTCTAGAGCCATAGCTGGTGCAGGAACCCAACCTGGTGGTGGCTCTGCTTCTACACCGGTAATCACATCAAGAGAAATAGTCTTAGGAACCATTCGGGCAACCCCCATGCTCCCTTTTATGGCTGGGTTAAATCTACTGATTCTTAACCAGTGGATAAATGACCCCATAAACCATGATGCTGGTTAGCCCTCTATGCCGACTAAGATTCCCTCAGACATACCAAAGTTTGAGGGTATTGCTGGAGAGTATCCTACCAACCATGTCTGATCCTTTCACATGTGGTGTTCGTCCAACTCCATAACCGATGACTCCATTTATCTTTGGTTCTTCCAACACATGTTTAATGGAGACACTGCAAAATGATATGTAGACCAACCTGCCACCTCTCATTCTTTTTTCGTGACACTTTCTAAAGCGTTATTTTACTATTTCCAATTACCTCTCCAGTACGACACTAGTACTAAGCTTTTAACCACATTTTGTCAATCCTCCACTACTCGCCTTTCTCACCATGTTCAAGAGTGGCGTCGAAGGAGGAGCACATGTCATGCCTCGCCTTTCAAAGACCATATTTATCAAGATTGGTTTCTTAAGAGCCTTTTATCCCCCATCAGGAAAGATGTTGTGTCTCATTTTCCTTAGACTGAGGAAGAAGCTCTCTAGACCACTTTGAGATATGATATGATTTATGCTCAATCAGGTTATGTCTATACCGTTATTCCAGACCTCCCTTGTCCTGACAATGCTAATGCACCGGGGGAATCTCACGTCGCCAATGGTATCGTTGGATCCATTTCACACTCTTTGCCCTATTCTCAACATAGTTATGGCTATCCAGAGGGGGGCACCAATTCCTCCAACATTTATGCCCCTCCTACTAGCAACATGTTTCCAGGGCCCCAACCTATCTACCAAACTATTGCTCCTTCTTATGCACAACCTGGCACTCCAGCCCCTCAAGCATTAGCACCACAGCCTCCCATGCATCCTCATCCCTAGTAGCCACCACCCCCTCAGGGTCAGGTGTTTGCAAATCAAAGTGATACTAATGCCCAAAATTCGAATAAAAATAATAAGGGGAAGGGTAACAAGGGTAGCCAGCCTAGCGAACCCGAGGGGAACCAGCCTAACACCAACAACCAGCAATAGAGCCACCAGCCCAAGGAAAACAAGGCTATTCGTACGAATAATCCTTATGCATATTGTGGTGTAAATGGCCACTATACACACCAGTGTCTCCTTTTACCCCAGATGCACCAACTATGGGAAGCTCAAGCATCTTCTCGATGTCAACAATTGCCTTAGAATCGTGCGCCACCTCAACTGACCATGCTCACAAATCCTTTCCCTCAACAAGGACTTTTTGCTGCTTAACCCCAGCTAGGTCAAGCATCCTACCTCCCCCAAACTTCTAGTCTCAGTGACTACCAAATTCTTATGATGAACTTTGATGAGGTTAACCACTCCCATATCAACCTACAAACTTGGTCGCGTCAATATGACAAGCCCTCCACTTCATCAGCTATCGAGTCCAAAACCAAAGTATCCGCTGAGCCTCTTACAACACCAAATGGTCCTTTACATATCCCTCAACCTAAATTTGAGGTCATTCCCAATATCCAAAAGGGACCATTATGCCACAATGCGGCCTCTAATAGGGTTTCCCATACATACAATATAATAGACAACTTGGTGCAGTCACCTACTGCCATGTCGACACTGGAAGTCCTCTAGTCGTGCCCTTCCCAAAAGAAGGCTCTACTTACTGCCTTGGGTGTAGTGGATCCTTCTATAGATAATTTGATTTTCTTCCTGGTTGATACATCATCTCATCCCCCATTGCCTTCATTTGTTGCTTTCCGGATACCAATTAGAGTCTGTAATGCCATCATCTCTAGATGCATTATTGACAAAGGTGCATCCACCTATGTGATGTCTATTGTTGTTTGGAAACAACTCAAGTCACCTTAGTTGTCCCCCTCCACCATCACCTTGCATGCTTGGGATGGACACTCCTCCCAGCCCCTTGGCATGTACCACAATTGCCCAGTGACCCTTGTGGGTAAGACCGTCCATGTCGATATTGAAGTCATTGATGCCCCTTTAGATTACAACATCCTATTAGGTCGTAGTTACATATATTCCATGGTAGTTTTCACCTCTGCGGTATTCCACAAGATGCACTTCCCCCATGAAGGGAAGATCATTACCATCAATCAGTTGACCAACTACGAGCTGACATCCATGACTTCCCCTGAGTCCATCATCTCGTTGATTTCTGATAAACAGTCATCGACTCCTTGCACTAGTGTCTCACTCAGAGTTTATAAGGATTCCTCATTGTTGGGTGCCTTCCCTGGTCCTCCACTTCCCATTTCTAAACCTACTTTTATGAGTGTTTACATGTTACAAGCGTCACGGGCTGCCCTTAAGGAGTTCAATACACTTGATCAATAGCCATCTCCTCAGCATCTCGTTGTTTCTCATCCAGTTGAACCCTCTGGACCCACTCCCCCATGACCTCCTCCATTTGTGGGTCCCTCTCTTATGTTCCCACCGGGAACTGTTCCGCCAGGTCTCAACCATCCAGGGGCTAATCTACCTGGACATTATCCTATTGATGAGATAACTTTATTATTACCCCCTCTAGGAATTATTTTTGTACCTGTCATGGCTTTGTTGGTCCTTCCTAACATGACTCTCTGGATCCCAGTATGGTACATCGATCCCCTTACAAACACTCCACCTGGTCATCCATGACCATATCATGCTTTGACCCTAGTTCAACCAGTCCCCATGACCCTTACTGCTGCTTTAGTTCCATCACAACCTCAACAGGAACCATCTCCTGTTGTGAAAGCATCTGGTTAGGGTGGAAAAGCCAAAAGGAAAGATTCAAAGGACATGGGTCCCAAAGCTCCTCCAACCCCTAAGGCACCAAAGCCAACACCCTCGTGCGCTTTATGTGAAGTTATTGGTGTTATAGACATATTTGGGCACTTCAACCCCAATCATATATGTCGATAAACCAAGGGCTCTTTAACCCCTAAAAGTTTTGTTTCACACCCTAAAGGATCATGGTCAACTAATTACATCATTTCCTAGAAGTTCCACCTGGAAAACCACTCAGAATTGGCCAAAATTGGACCATACTGAATGCTCCACTATCAGGGTGTGATGCATCTCACCTGATACACACAGGAAGTGCGATGCATACAGAAAAGGCCTTCTGTAGGGTGCGATGAGTGAGAATGGACAAATGGCTAAGACAATTTGCTAAGTGGATGCTCATGGAATCTTCTATAAACTTCTCCTATGACACTTGCCTCTCTGAATTTGCCCAGGGATGAGTAAGAGGTCAAAGAAATCTCCAAGTGGACCAAGAACTATCAGTGGAATAACACTAATAAAAAACTGAGAGCTGACTCACACCCTTGCAAGACATCTATAAATGGATACCTCATCTGTGAGATCTAGAGGCTGGAATTTTGTAATTTGTAAGGAAGTGTTGTTGGTTTCTCTTTGAGAAGAGACATTGTATTTTTGGGTGATCTTGCTTTTCATGAGGTGAAGAGGGCTTTGATGCTGGATCACACAGCTGGGTTGTAATCCTCTCTTCTACTATTAATAATGCTATTTGAGTTTTCCTCCATATAACTGTGTATTTGTGAATCTTGTTACTTGTGAATGCAATTGTATGGTCAATGTATTTCTGATTCTGCATTGTTTATAGTATTATAGATCGAGATGCTTTGATGGTTTTTTGTTTCTTTGCCTCTATAGGTATTCTCTGAAGCGGGACAAGTAGGAGAGGAGTGGCAAGCTATATCAAGGGAGAGAGGAAACAAGCAAGGAGCCAAAAGAAAGATCCAAGTTGGTCCTCTTTGCTTCTCTCTTATCTATCATACATAAAGGAAATCGCAAGTTGTTTTGATTGTTTGTTTCTAAGATAGCTACCCGTCTTAGTGGGACTAGCAGATCAAAAAGAGACTAGTTTTCTCGAAAACAAAATGGTGACTCTGCTGGGGAACGAACCTAGAATATCTGGTTTCGTAGACCATAGAGGATAGTTATTTTACTCTGTCAACCTCATTAAAAAATGAAACAACTCCCTTTCCAAATCGAGTCGTTGATTACGACCTTGTAAAATCCAAGTCAAGTCTTTCAAAGATCTCGAAGGTAAACCTTCATTCCAACCACCGCATTGAATGCAATGAAGCTTGGGGGGCATGCACCTTGATTTGCATCATTATGTTGGGGGCATGCGAACTTATAACAAGCATAGTTTTTCATTTTAATCTTGTGTAAACATGAAATTGAAGATGAGCAATGTTTCCGCAAGGTTGAAGCTTGTTAAAAAATAAACCCGCTACCAAGCATAGTTTCTCCTGATTCAAGCTTGTTAAAAAATGAATCCACCTTCGGTAAATAACCTTTGTGATTTCCATTCTATCTACCTTTTGAACCTTGGTTGTGTTCTTTCCATCACCTCCATCAGTTTGGCCGATCATATGCTTCCACTTGATTGTTTACCATTTTGAGGAACAACTGCAATGAGTGGTCCTATTAGCCAACCTCTTCACACCACCATGTTCTGATAAGTTCCAAGATTACCCGGAACCCATTTGCTACCCTAAACACTACTCGTTCCTCAAAAAACAAGTCTACTTTAAACTCTTTTTGGACTCGATAAATATGAAAAGATCATCGAGCAATTGGCCTTCCACATCATTAAAGTGATTAGAAGTGCTATCCCTCGTATATATTTTAATCTTTTTGGACCTGAGGGATTATCCCATAAAAAGATCAAGTGCTTATATTTTTCGGCTCGCTAAAGTGATCGAAAAAGTCATCCCTTTTGTATTATTTTAATATTTTTCAGACTCAAGGGATTATGATATGAAAAAGAACAGTGAGAGTTTCCTTTTCGTCCCTTTTCAAACTCTCTAAACATGAAAAAGATCGAGCTGTCTTTGTCGTTAAACTTGTTAAAATAATAGTGACAAACTTGTCCATTTAAACAAGAACGAGTTTCACTGTCGCTAGGCTCGCTAAAACATAGTGACAGGTATGCCCGAAGGGAAAATTATGGAACAAGTATATGTTATCCTCCTCAAGCTTGACAAAAATAAAGAGGTACTAGTCAACAATTACTAGGGAAAAAGGGAAGAAAACTTGAAGAAATTTATTGGTAGCAGGTCACTCTTGAACATGACACTTTCACTCCATCACCATGATTGAGTCGGGTTGGGTTATTCTGTTCACCGGTCATATCACCATTGGTCTTCCATACCATCCATATTTTGGGGTTAACGCTACCAATCCATCTCAATGTCGCTGATATGTTCAAGAGAAGTCATTCAGATAATTCACCATCCAGTTAATGCCTCATCCACTGCAATACCTTCACCCTCCACTTTTCATGACCTCCAATCCTGAACCTTGTATCATCAAATCGTTTTCACCTCTAGAAAATCATTTGCTTCATTTCATGTCGTAGATGTGGGATACATCAAGGCCCTCCTACGACGGGTCACTTCTTGTCGACATCAGCTCATTATCCAAGAAGTTGACTTAGAAACAACCCTTTCAGTATTTTGAAGCTTGCATGCCTCAATGGCAAGTTTCTCACTTCTAGCGAGAGGTTTACATCAATGACCTTCGACCGAAAGATTTTGCATGGTGTTCAACATCGACTCATATATTCACACCATGTGAATTGTACTGTAGTACCTTGAGGGTCATTATCATTATTGGTGATTCCTCTCATGCCTGTTAACAACTCACATCATTCGTTGTTAATCAGGCGATGTCTTTCCACATTCGACTCCAAAACATCTTTTCACATGGTTCGACTTGTACATTATATGAAGATTGAATGAGTTTGAAGACCCTGGATCTAGTTTCATCCATCCGGGCTATGATATATTTAGGAAAATAAAGACATCAAATGTACATAGAAGCTGCACAGATGATCATCCAATCTAAGGGATGATAACTCTATATATAAAGAATCACCAGTTTGCAATAGCAGACGATTATCTGTCCTACGTACATGAAAATGAATTTATAAAGTTGAGCATGGGAATGCCCACCTCAGCTAGATCATGAAAATAATATGATGATGTATTGTATTGTATCTTATATAGGTCACCTTCCAGTTCGAATACCTCAGATCCTCATGATAAAGCATTTCACCCGACATCAAAAGATTTACAAACTCATGCTTTAGGGGGCAACTGTTATAGACATATTTGGGAACTTCAACCCAAATCATATATGTCGATAAACCAAGGGCTCTTTAACCCCTAAAAGTTTTTTTTCACACCCTAAAGGATCATGGTCAATTGATTACATCATTTCCCAGAAGTTACACCTGAAAAACCACTTAGAACTCGCCAAACCTGGACCATACTGAATGCTCCACTATTAGGGTGCAATGCATCTCACCTACTACACACGAGAAGTGTGATGCATACTGAAAAGGCCTTCTGTAGGGTTCGATGAGCAAGAATGGACAGATGGCTGAGATAGTTTGCTAAGTGGATGCTCATGGAATCTTCTAGAAACTTTTCCTATGACACTTTCCTCTCTGAATTTTCCCAGGGATGAGTAAGAGGTCAAAGAAATCTCCAAAAGGAACCAAGAACTATTAGTGGAATGACACTAATCAAAAACCCAGAGTTGACTCACACCCTTACAAGACATCTATAAATGGATCCCTCATCTGAGAGATCTAGGGGCTGGAATTTTGTAATTTGTAAGGAAGTGTTGTTGGTTTCTCTTTGAGAAGAGACATTGTATTGTTGGGTGATATTGCTTTTTATGAGGTGAAGAGGGCTTTGATGCTGGGAGGATGATGCTAGATCAGACAGTTGGGTTGTAATCCTCTCTTCTACTATTAATAAAGCTATTTGATTTTTCCTCCATATAACTGTGTATTTGTGAATCTTGTTATTTGTGAATGCAATTGTATGGTCAATGTATTTCTGATTCTACATTGTTTATAGATTATAGATCGAGATGCTTTGATGGTGTTTTGTTTCTTTGCCTTTACAGGTATTCTCTGAAGTGGGACAAGTAGGCGAGGAGTGGAAATCTCTATCAAGGGAGAGAGGAAACAACCAAGGAGCCAAGCAGAAGATCTAGGTTGGTCCTCTTTTCTTCTCTCTTATCTATCATACATAAAGGAAATCACAAGTTGTTTTGATTGTTTGTTTCTAAGATAGCTACCCATCTTAGTGGGACTAGCAGATCGAAAAGACACTAGTTTTCCCAGAAATAATTGGGCATGCCACCAACAATTGTCCTGAGCTTCCTCAACTTAAACCTTTGGTTCGTGAAGCGTTCCCTAAGTCAAACATTCTGGAAGTCCATGTTAACATATCGGTCCCACCTAAGAAACTCAAAACGCTTCGTACAAACCACCCTTATGCCCTATGTGATCTTCATGGTCACTATTCCCATTGTTTCCCTCGTCTCAATGAGTTTCATGATTTCCTTGGGACGATTCGTGACTATGAGACAAATCGTAGTGGAGCCTCTGCTCCTCTACCTATGGATTATGGTACCACTAGTCAACCAGAAAAGGGAAAATATGGCCCCTCTATTGTGATCCCTTCCATCGATGTTGAGATGATGAACACCACATGCCCCATTCTCTACGTGTCATCATCCTTGAGTTCCTCGCCAAAAAACCTTCCTAAGGTTGTTGCATGTGTTTCTATCGAACCTCTTTTGACAGAATCCCAGGTCTAAACATCAGTAGACCCTTTGTCTACCAGTCTATCATCTACCATTCAAGATTATGCATATGTGAACATTATTTCTTAGGTTGATGAACCAGGTAGTGCCTCCACATCATGTAGCCAGTCTTCCTCCCATCCACTGATCTCCTAGCTTAATGATGACACCATGGAAGCTATGTCTACCCCTAATTTCCCCTACACTTGAGTAAGGGGGAATTATTTCAATAGGATTTCGAGTGCCATCTCCTTCCTAATTCTCTCAATATTCTCTACCTCCAGAAATGTTGCTCATAACACATCCCTTTGATTTGCATGTCTTTATTTCTATCATTGTAGTTAGTTAGATTGCATCATCTCACCAGTTGTCTTTTTCACTTTTCAGATAGATCCATCATCCACACTGTATATCGGTGATGTTGACGGTGCAAGTCTCTTCTCCTGGAATCTAGCCTCAGCAGCGTGGGCCATTTTTACCCCCTTGCATATCTTAGTCCTTTCAAATAGCATGTGCATTGGATCTACCACCAAAATCAAGATGAATATGATGCAGTGATAGGTTTGTTAGTCGATGCCCTTGCTCATCGCATCCTTCATCTTCATGTTCATTTATATTCCTTGCTACATGTCATGCAATTGAATGGTGCGTATCATGTGCATAACCAATTCCTATTTAGAAAATATATGTCAGTGAATCTATTGGTGCGTGAATTCGAAACCATTACTTTCAGTCATGTGCCTAGAGCCCAAAATCACTATGTAGATACCATTGCAAAAAACACTCTAGATTGGCATTTATCACATGTATACCATATAAGACAACCATAAATAGAACAAATGGTGAACCATCATCATCATATAAAATGCATAATCATATTATGTATCATATAAGTGTTTGGAGACCTTAACTGTAAATACATCTAGTATGACTATAGCATACTGGGGGGAACATATGCCCCTACATCTCCTTTGGAGGACCTCGTCCCAAGCTGGGCCGAGATGCTTGAATCCCTTTTTAGGGAACTTGGAACACAATGGCACTCCACCAACTCCTCCTACTAGGGGGCATCATTCCCACCTTTGCATACCAGATCAGTATCCCATGTTTAGGGGCATGATGGTTTTCCCCTAGCCATATTCTCAATTAGGTCTTGGCCTAGATCTCATTGGATCTAGGGATGGTCGATTATCCTCCCATTCCTTGGATAGTTTGTCCTATGGGGCTCTCTAGCAAGCCATATGCACATCGCATATGGTAGATGTTTGATACCATATCTTCAAATATTCTACTCTATGTCCACATAGTCCCCATGCTTGACATATTGGATGAGGATGATTCTAGACCTCCTCTAGTAGTTCATTCTCATTTTCCTCTTCCCTTAATTCTTCATCAGGAACCATCGTTCCAAGAAGCATTAAGGCCATCCTTAGATAAATAAGGCCACTTGCCCAAAAGTTGTAGATCTCAAATCCAATGATTTGTTTTCCCGCTACGCTCTCCACAAGAGTTAGGACCTTTTCCTCCTCTCCAAATTCACCACAACTCACTTAGAAAATGAATTCAAATTGGATGGAAAATGCCCTTTTATAAGAAAACCCACAATTTTTATATTTCACTTTGTGGCTAGACCATAGCTCATTTTGATGAACCATCAAAACTGTTGGAAATCTCTCACGAAGCTCTAAAATGGATCTTCCTCAGTCTTTGATGATTCGACACTTCACCCGGAAACCATTTTTTCAAGAAGGTCACTTTTTCGTCTCTCAAAATCGAATTTCATCATAAAGTGACACTTGTACTTTGAGGACCACCTCCTCTTATTACCTTTCGTAACATATGTTGACTTTCATAATGAGTAACCATCATTTACTCATGTTTTCATGGTCCCCACTGGGCCTAGTCTGTGGGGTTGTTTCATTGAGTCACCCTTGTTCAGAGCATCTGCGATGAGTTACCCTTGCATCCTTGGAGTCTATTTCATGTCCCATCATCTCATGTCACATTTTTCCATCCATATTTGCATACTATCCATCCCACATTGCCCATTTTTGCCTCCAGTCATATTGTCTCGATCCTCTCCAGAGTTGAGTCAGTTGCTGCCAGGTCAACCATGCACTTTATGCTCTAACAAGGGAAGTCGTATGTTTTTCCCTCAATCCCATTTCCCCATTATCCCCGGTGTTAGTTCATGAGTCACATTACTATTTTCTCTCATGCTTTAGTTGAGGTTCCTCATTGCCTCATCTATTGTGGGCTCTATTCTATCAACATTAGCTCATTCATTCCATAAGAATGGCCTAAAGGGCGGTGTATCTTGGTTCCAGCTTCCATTCTTGTTCGGTGCCTTGGATTGAGTAGAGGGTCTCTTTATTGCCCTTTGACTTGGTCATTTCATGTTCGTGATCCATACACTTGATGGTCTAGTGATGCAGCAGATTGTACTAGTGATTCCCGGGTATGTGTGAGATGTTTCACACCTCATGAGGGGGTGGCCCTTCAGGTAGCCCCCCACATGCCCGAATGCATACCTACTATGCTACAACCTCAAATGCAGTTCCACAGATTTGATGGGTTTGGTTCCTACCGATCGCAGTGTTCATCACATGCACATCTCCTCCAGATGATCCATCTAGTTTTGTAGAGCCCTTTCTTAATCAGTAGGGCTTCATTGGTTGTTCTACCCTCCCTCCCACCCAATTTTTAAGGGAAGGGATATTATATCTCATGTACTCATATATTATTGTATTCATTCGTAGCTCATGTTTTTACCAAGTGCATTATGTATATGGGACACATTGTATTATTTTTTGGCTTTGTTATGCCAGCGTGTCATGTACCATTCAACATGTACTTTATTGCTTAGTTTCAGGGTGAACCATTATTTTTGTACTAAGTTATCTCGGTGGGTATGGGTATGCCTCCCCCACCTCATTGAGGTTTGGTACCACAACATAAAATGAGAGTTGCATTGGTCTCACCCCCTCTGTCCTTATCCTCTTTCAATTCAGCTTCAATGCTCTCTCTCTCTCTCTCTCTCTCCTTGACTCCCCTATGTTGTATAACTGATTGTGTCTGTTAGCGCTTGAAATTTCACTTCAGGCTGAAAAAGGCAAACCTCAAGGCAACATCAAACCATTTAGCCTTGTAGCTAGCCCTACGGGGCAGGAGAAGGCTCTCTCCAGTCAATATCAGTAAAATATTCAATGGATGAGATGACCAATAGGGTAACACTGATTTTATGCTAGTAAATTGATCAAAAGGGTTGATTTGGGGTTTTTAGGGTTTTTTGTGGCAAATTGAGGGGATGGCAATTTTGGGTGCGGGGATTGGACACAGTTTCTGCAGGGGTTCTTTGGGGCGAGGTAGGAGACAGTATTGATGCCTTTGATTGAGGTGGATGATTAGGAATGACAGGTGAGGAGTTAAGGAGAGCAAACAATAACTTTGAATTCTCCTTAAACAATAGAAAACATTGAAATTAAACAAACTTAAAAGCAAAGCATGACAGTCATGAATTCTTACTTTAACACTTCGTTTGCTTAATGTGCAGAAGGAAAAGAAAGGAAATGATTCACATAACACACTTACAGGTACATAGAGAAACACACCATCAATAAATGTAACCACAAGAATCCCAAAAAGGACTGCAAAACCCTGGTCTTCCTTAGCCAAAAATTGCAGAGATACAGTGAAATAATACAATGATAGCTTCTCCCTCAAGAGTCCAACCATGAAAATGAGTATGAAAGTACATAATATAGATGATCTAACCTCTTTTCCTGCCTCTAGGGGTTGAGCTCATCCTTCTAGGAGTTGTTTCAACCACTTCTAAACTTAGCACTAAAATCTAGGCAGTCAAAACAACTTGCCTCTATAAACTAGGAAACCAATCCATTCATTAAATGTTTGCTATTTCATGCATGAATCTTCTAGAAAAGGTAAATAAGTGTCATGTCAACATGAAAATACATTAATTACATCAAAGAGGGTGAAAAATCCCATCTCAAGTCAAAACTGGTCAAAGCTGGGCGAATTCCTGAGCTATAGATGAATTTCCTATGAAAACTGCCCAACAGGTCACATACCTCTGCCTGACGGGTCGCGTGTCTTTGGGACCACTTTTAGGGCACTTCCAGGTGTCAAAACGAGGCAAAAGTGAGCTTGTTGGAAAGGTCGGGATGTCTACTTTCCAACCCAACTCTAATTTCTGAATTTGGTGGTCATTTGCCCCTCCAAAATTGCAATCTCCCAAGACTGCTTTCTATGTGTCAAAAAAGTGGCAGAAAGTCATTTTTTGCATTGTTTTTTACTTTCTTGAGGCCCAAAACTTGATGAAATTTCTTAGTAATGGATGAGCAAGTGTAACTTTTCATGACAAATCCAGAAATGCTGAGTTTTTGTAAAATGGAGTTGCCGGGACAAAGGGTCTCACCGGAGGTGAGACCCGTTAATGGAGAAAACCTGTAAATTGCCTGAAAAATTCAAAATTTACCCAAAATGCTCAAAATTTCTTGGGATTTGTGTTGTGGCTGAGCTATTTAGTGCCATGCTCCTTCAAGGAAGCCTCGGCCAAGATACGGAAGGGATCGGGCCTCTTTCTCCGTTTTAATGCCTTTGCCAACCACCTTTGAAGCACCTTCATCTTTGCTTTGCACACGTGCATCCGCGCCCAATAATGATTCTTCATGTTCCTCAGCAGTTTGTTATCTTGATTGGCCTTAGCCAACAGCCTTTTCAAATGAGCATTGTCCCAAATAAGCATAGATTCTCGATCTATGGGTGTCAAATCACCGGGTCTTCTAAGAGCCAATTCCCGGTCTTCACGAATCTTCCGCAACTCATAAAGCTTGTGCTCATCCTCCAACTATTTGTTGCGCTGCTCTAAATAGTTAATTATCCATTTTGCCATCAGCAATTTCATGTGCAGCGACTCATTCTCAGTCCTTTGCTCTCGGATGATATCCTTGAGCTCTGACCTAGGAGAGCTGGTGTCAAGATCAATAATGTCAATATCTGGATCACGTGACAATCCCTCCTCAATCATGGGCTGCTTGCCCCTCTCTAATACCTGTGCTGTTGTCGGAAGCGAGGCCCTTTCCACCTGGTGTGGAGATAACAGTCGCGGTGCTGATGAAGAAGGCGAGACCCCTTCCACCTGGTGTGGAGAAAGTACTCGTTGAGCTGCTGCAAATAAGGCCCTCTGGCCTCTCTGATAAGTAACCAAAGGTGGGGAGCTAACATGGCTAATGACTGGGATGTCATGCTGCTGAGATGGTCCTCCCTCCTCGTGAACAACCTCAGGATGTGGCAGGGGTAGTGGTGTGAAAAGTTCACGAGAGATGAACTCCTCCCATGAGATGACTCGTTGAGCCAACTGATGTAATACTACAAGCTGAATCAAACCATAATGGTAAAGGCTCCTATACTGCTGTGCCGGGCTCTTCCTCTGCATTATGGACACCATCCTCTCAATGTTCTTGCAAAATTTAGCAATTCATGGTTCCTTAGCAGCTTGCTGGTGATTTTGTGTAGATGGTATGTTGATGGGTTGCGTTCACTGCCCAACAGGTCTCACTTTCCTGACGGGTCGCGCCCATACAAAATTTACACTAGCTGAGGTACCTTGACGGGTCGCGCCTGCTTGACGGGTCTCACCTCAGTCTTGACGGTTTTCTCCTCTTGCAGGAGGCTTTTGGAGGCCTTCTCGGTGTCAGAATTAGGTGCATGATAGCTCGTTGGAAAGGTATTTGAGTCTAATTTCCAACCCAACTGGAATTTTTCAATTTGGAGTTCATTTTCCTTGTCAAAAGTCAAATCTCCCAAGACTGGTCAAAAAGTGCCAAATGAGGCTGCCTCAAGGAAGAGTGCTGTTGCAGTCAAATTTTGAATGCCTTCCTTAACCCCAAATTGATCTCATGATAGCTCATTGGAAATATATTTGTTTCTAGCTATCATTTTACCCATCAAGAAAATCATTTGGCCAACCAAGCTATGAGAAAACTTGATTTTCCCAAGGTCACTTCAGAGGTGCCTTTGATTCTCCTGAGGCAACGGTATTCTTTGACATTTCTCTCAAACCATGACACCTGTGCAAAACGTGAAGGAAGATTTTCTTCTTTGGCATGTTGTGGACAAAAACCTCTCTCAGTTTTCCCAAATGCATCTTTTATTGCTCTGGAACATCATTTGAGTGCGACTTGTCCCGATGTGTGAAACAAGGAATTTTGTCGAAATGGAGCGAAATGAAGGGGATAGGGGGCTTCTAAATTCTTGGG
>APFE031545544.1:37838-53903 GCA_000404065.3 Pinus taeda | reverse complement strand
GCAATGAACTTCCTTTAGTACTATGTTGCTCCCAGAAAACACCTTACTTTTGTGACTAATTTGGGTATTGGCCAATTCAGAATGACCGAAACTTTATAAGGGTCAATCTTCATCTCACCTCCTCGAACTATGTGGCCCAAATACACTAAGGAAGTTTTCTTGAATTCACATTTAGACATCTTCAGAAATAACTGTTCTCTTTTCAAGACATCCAACACTTTCCTCACATGCTTGACATGCTCTTCTTGTGATTTGTTGAATATCAAAATATCATCTAAATAGACAATTACAAACTCATCAAGAAAGGATCTTAAAACATCATTCACAACTCTCATCAATGTAATTGGAGTGTTGTAAAGACCGAAAGTCATAACCAACCACTCAAATAATCCCTGTTTGGTTTTAAAAGCAATCTTCCAAATATCCTCCTAATCTATTCTAACTTGATGATATCCACTTCTCAAGTCTAATTTAGTGAAATATTTTGCATTCTTCAAATGATCTAGCAAATCATCTATTCTAGGCAGTGGGTATCGATTCTTTATGGTAATTTTATTCAAATCTCGGTAATCTAAACACATGCGCCAGGTTCCATATTTTTTGGGTACCAAAACAATTGGTGAACCACATGGAAAAGTAGAGGGACGAATTACACCTTTATCTAACAATTTCTAGACTTGTTTCTTAATTTCTAAACTTTCCAAAATTGACATTCAATACATATCGATATTTGTGAGTGGACAATCTTGCTGTAGCTAAATTTCGTGCTTAATTCCCCTTTTTGGTGGCAATCTCCTTGGTTCATGAAACATGTCTCCATATTGATTGACCACACCAACCAATTAAGCTTTCATCTTCATGTCACAATCTGCAAAGGATTCATTCTCTGTGTCATTCTTCTGCTTTATCATAAGGAGCACGAGACTTTTGCTAGAATTAACCAGTCGCTTCATTTGTTGTGCACTTGCTAAATATAGATTAAGCTTTCTGCGATGGGCTCTCACAATATACTCCACTCCATCTTTGAACAAATGATAGTTTTTATCAAATCTATGGAAAGCGACTTTCTTGTCATATAGATACGGGTTCCACAACACAATTCCAAAAATATCTAGTGACACTATGTCTAATTCGACTTCATCAACGAAATTGACAGTAATAGCAAACCTGAAAATGCATTTCCGTGTGACCTGAATATTTGCATCCTTGGTTATCCAACCCAATGGATACAGTTTATGATGAGGCACGGTTTCCAGATTCAATTTATTGACCAAGTCTGTAGAAATTAAATTTTCCTGAGATCCACTGTCAAACAACGTATCAATTTTGGTTTGTTTGGAAATAACTTTGATGTGGAACAACTCAATTCTGTTTTCCTTATTTCAAGCATTGTTGGAGTTATTTTCTCCATTGGTGCTTGCCACAACTTCCTCTTTGCTTGTTTTTGCCACGTCTTTTCCTTTAGTGACTGTGGTTGCAATGTTTGTTTCATTACTTGAGTCAGAACCCAAGTCTTGTTGTACAACAACGTTGGTCTTCTGTTTCCCTTTATTGTTAAATTTCTTCGATCTTAATTCTGGATGAAGCTTCCAACAATGAGCTTCATCATGGCCCTCTTTGGAACAATTCTTGCACATGGGTTTCTCCCCTTCTTTCTTAACAAAAGCATTTTTCTTCTACTTTCCTTTACAACTCTTTCATTTTTCACCACTCTGGAATGGCTTCTTCTTACCCTTTTCTTGTACATTTTTCCCTCTTGCTTCGAGGTGTGTAGCTTGAACACAAACCTCATCAAGATTCATGGGATTAAACATAAGAATGGTGTGTCAAAGATAACTATGCAAACCTTCTATATATTTCAGCAAAGTATCTTGTGACTGCAATTCTACTCCTAGCATAAGAGATCTTCTCCTAAACTCCTGAGTATACTCTTGCACATTTTGACCTTTCAACTATCTGAAAATTTTCCAATCTGTGATAGCTTTTTTCATATGGGATAAAGGGTAGAAATGCCTTTGCATAGCAACAATGAAATCAAACCAAGTAATAGATATCTTATCATGTTTTTTGATCTTGTCTTGAGTCCTTGACTCCCACCAAATGAGTGTTGCACCCTCCATTCTCAATGAAGCCAACTGAATTTTGATATCATGCTCTTGAAGGTTCTGAATTATACAATACACCTCCAACTGACGAATCTAGTTATCCAACTTTTCTGCATTAAATTCTCCATTGTACATTGGCAACTCGAATTTAACATCAAGCTTTAGAAAAGGTGATTTACTAGTTCCTTTTGCAGAATGATGATGAATATGAGTAAGGGTCGTTTTATTGGAAGAGTGTGAAGATGCTTGTGAAGTAGAAGATGAAGAAGATGGTGGAGAGGGTGGAGGTTTGTCTCCATTCCCATTACCTCCTTTTCCATTACCTCCTCCTAAATAGCCTTCTCCTTTGTGAGGTTTGGAAATTTCTCCTTACATTCTTCTATTCCTCTCTTCATAGAGGACCTTCACCATCCCTGTCATATCGAAGAAAGCCATTTTGAAGGTCTTCTCATATTCTGTCATGATAGGTTCTCCTTCATGAGACACGTTCTCTGAAGATTCAACTGCAACTTTTCCAACTTGAGGATGTACTGGTGTAGAAGACTTTGGCAACCTTGCTCTTCTTCCACTTGAGCCAACTACAGGGCTTTCAACCAACTTCCCTTCTCCTCTTTTGAGTTTTAACCTTGTTAGCATGACACAAAACTAGCAAACAATACCCCTCCTTTGCACAAACAAATCTAGTAAGCAAAAACCAGTGCTTTGATACCAACTTGATCTGAAATGAAGCAGATTAGTAATGTTGTGCTAATTCCTTATTCAAAATAAAACCCAAGATGCTTATCATTTTCTTATCAAGTGCTTAAGGATTCATTATTTTTGCTTAATTATTGATTCCCATGAGAGTTTCTTATGCAAATGTTAAAAACAACTTAACATAAAAGATATGCTGAATAACAGCGAAATAACATCAAAGAACATCAAAATACAACACACAACACAAAGATTTGATGAGGAGTTCACCCCTCCTAGGCTATGTCTCCTTGGTCTAGCTTCCAATGCTTGGGCCTCTCTATTATGCTCAAAATTACAACAAAAGTGTGTTTATAATGCTCAAATGCCTCTGAAACCTATCTCAACGAGTTCAAAATGCTAAAAAAAGGCTATCTAGCCTTTTTTTGCATCCAATTTAATTAAGGACTGAAGAAGTTATGACTTCTCCTAGTTCTCCCACTATTCGTTCCACAAATTGCTCCAAAACCGGCATGATTCTACAAATTAGCCCCAAAATCCGCTAATTGGGCGAGCATTTTATCACGTGGTGGGCTATATTCTTTCAGCCATATCACAAATTGCAATTGAAGAATTCTAGTGGGCTTAAGGCCTTGTTTAACACGACGACGATGTGTGATATGCGATATCGGTGGAACTAACGGGAGCATTAATTGGAATTCATAAATGCCTCGCGTTCGAGGTCTTATCGCTTTTCACAATCGACGGATAATCGATAGTAGTAATAAAGTGGGACTTGTGTTTTCCTATGATTTGTGATTGCGATTTGCGATCCATCTCATCGCAACCTGGTACATGTCGGGGCTGATTCTGACCTATTTGTGATATGCAATGTGCGAACGCATCACAACCCAGAACCTGCCAGGGGCCGATTTGTAACACCTTTCTGCCTGTGATTTGCAGTTTGTGATATGCGGGGGCCAATGGCAACCTACTTCTTGGCGTCTCCTCATTCACTGAAGGCCTTGCCACATCATTCAATCCTGCCATGTGGACAAGTCAAACTTGAACTTTGACTTGCTCTAACTTCTACATACGACCTTGGATTTGAGTGTCGTTCACACCGTTGGATTCAGAATGACGAGCTCTTCCATCTGAAGCTAAGTTTGACAAAATTATAATGCTTTGATTTTTTTAGCATAAACTTGAGCACCTGATCAATTATTTAATAACTAGTGCAACGATAAAAATTAAATGGTCAATAAATATAGATAGACATCAATCCACAACAAGGGTTGCATGTAGCATAGTTCCTGCCAAATAATTTTGAATATAAAAATGCTTAAATTTAAGTTAATGATTTGAAGATATCTATATAAACCTATTGTGCAATAAAATTGTTTACATATATATATAAACTTTAATTATTATTATTATTATTTAATAAGATGTTAGTATATATTAAATAATAGTAGTTAATAATATCAATTGATAGAAAAATAGTATTATCGCAATTAGTAACATTAATTATTATTAATTATTAAATAAACAATAATATATCTAAAAATTACCAATAAATGTTAAAACAAATTATATCCGAAATCATAATAAATATTGAAATGGAAAGTTATAAATATTATTAGATACTCATTATTAACAGAGACTAATAACAACTAGACCATTAGATGGATAATATTCTATTCCAAAATTATTTATATAACAACTATTTAATATTAACAAGAGGAAAACACATATAATATTAATTAAAATAAATAAAATTACTTTGTAAAACTTCACTCAACTATGGTAACAACAATTTAGTAAATGGCTAAATGTGAAAATATGAATGATAGTTTGTTGCATGATAGCATTTATGGAAGCAACACGAAAATCATTAAAAATCTATGGAGTTTCCTTAGTTTCAAGAGATTGAGGAGTAGGATAATCTATCATGGTTCAATAGAATCTTTCCCTATATTTTTCGATCTGATAATGAAATGGGAGATTACATGTTGGGTCTATAATATGCATTCCATAAACCCTTCTTAGCCATCTCTATTCAAAGAAACTGAATGTAAATGTTTTTCAGTCAACCAAAAAATATATAATAATATAAAAACATGTAATAATATTATCTCTGAGTTGAACTTCTATGATCCATATTGTTTCAATTTTTGATGGTGTGATTTTTCTTGAAGAACTATCTCAGAATAATAATATTAGTTTAGTCTAATTAATAGATAAAATGGTTTCATTGGAAAAAAGTAAAATGGTTTCCATACTAACAAATAAAATTTTTTTTTAACATAAAAATAACTTTATTCTAACACAAATTATGAACTTGGAAGGAATTTGCAAATACGCAATTTGAATCCAATAGACACAATCTGCATGGAAGGAATTTACACAAAGCAAAGCATATGGGAAGTTATTCTCATATGCCAAATTTAAAAGAAAGCACCTCCTTTCATGGACAACGGGCTTCGAGGCTTGCACCTACTACTCCTTCCATATTCTAGGTGTCATATTCCGTATGTATTTGGATACATGTCGATGCAATTACACATTAAATAATCAAATAACTTAGAAACTAAGGCATATTTAAGATAAATAATATCAAATATTGTTAATGTAAACTATATATTTGTATTTCTTCATACAATCTCTCAAGAAAAAAAGGTGTCATATTCCATATGTATTTGGATACATGTCGATGCAGTTACACATTTAATCATAAATAACTTAGAAATTAAGGCATATTTAAGATAAATAATATCAAAGGCTGTTAATATAAACTATATAATTGTATTTCTTCATATAATCTCTCAAGAAGAAAAATCAATGTTACACTTTCTATATCAAGACTATGAATGTAAAGTATATATTTGTAATTCGTCATATAATCTCTGCAAAAAAAATTTGATATTCCACTCACTAAATGTTTTATATGCTCTACCCTTAATTATTATCTGATATGCCAACAACTTCTTCAATGAGAAAGCCTTTGATTCAACAAGCATAAACCTAGAAGCAATGCTCAACATGCATGTTCTTGACCTAATGAATAAGAACAATCGTACTCTAACATGCAGTTATTCCCATGCACTTAGGTCAGTTATGGGATAACCATTAAACGTGCCCAGAAAAAAATTAGTTTCTCTTTTCATGGAAAGAAATGCATCAGATCCCAAGGGTAGCTTAGTCCTTGCCACTTAAATGGAAATTATGCTTTCATAAAAATTGCAGATTCGATATATGAAATGGAAAAATTAATTGCCAAGGGCCACCAGTTGCATAAATTTTGATGGGTAGTAACCTCTAATAAGTTTGCACATTTACATTTTTACTCCTACTTATTAAAGTACTAAAGAACACATAAATAATGATGTGCATTAACTCTTGGTAAGTATATTTATTTACTTGTTACTATCCATTTTTTATGCAAATAATTGGTTAAATTTTCAAAGATTTTAATTTTGGTTGGTTTTCCTACTAAACTTATGAACGAAAAATCAATCCACAAATATATAAGATTCAAGGCTTAAATATTGCAAGTGCATCCAAAAATTATGGTAGAAAAATATGAGGCAGTTATCCACATGGCAGAAAGGCTACAATAAGACCTTTAAGTTTATGGTCCAATCAAATGTTTGAAAAGTATTTTTTGCAATACTATTGAAAAATAAATATTTGTTTTTCAAAGTTAAACATTATAAGTTTTATTGGTCAATGTAAATTGATTGTTAGAGTCTTTCTTTGGCAGGGACTAAAAAGTATCCAAATTCCTACATGATATATTTTCATATTGTTAAAATTAAAAAATCATAAAACTAATTAAATTTATAACTTTATTTTAAATTACTACTATTATTATTAATTATAAAAGATTAATATGTAGTTTTGACATTTATCCACTTAAAAAGACATCAAATATGATTCTTAACCATGGAGATTTACCCCCACTTTACCAATCAAGATTCTTATTTTGTAAATAGGCGTTGTTACAATACCATGGGCTAATACCATGGCTTATCAATACCACATGATCAAAAAACCATAACTCATTTTTTTTTTTTTTTTTGAAGAAGTCGGTTGCTATTCATTATATTGAAAAAAAGGGGGATTTCAAATCCACTTTTACAAAGGTTATGCAAGCTGAAAAAGGCTCAAAGGGTTTACAAAAAGAAGCGACCCCTTTGTTTCTTAGCTTGCTTTGGTTGCTACTTCTAAACACAAAACTACTGTAGATTCGAACAAAGGATGATGACAAAAAGATACATTTGAAATACATTTAGTCAATCATGATATGCTGTATCTGACGAGCAGTTGATTCTTCCGGGTTCTCATCCTTGCCTTCTTGTTTGACGCTGGAGGAGCTTGAGGCTGCCCCTTTGTTGAATTTTTCCATCATGTAGCGCAAAATAGAGATTGACTCTTCTGCGTGCCCACAACGATTTGTGAGTAGCCTGAACTGTTCTTCAAGAGAGGCCGCCTTATGCATGAAGAGCTGGATTTCAGCTTTGTATTTTTCTGTGTTGATGCGATCTTGCTCGAAGAGCCTCCGGCCTTGTTCCTTAAGCTGTCTATCATGCTCTTCGAGTCTATCTTCCAGTAAAGTTTGCTTTCTGTCAAGTAAGGACTGCTGGGTCCTAATTTCGTCCATCTCTGCTTGCAGGTCGGCGTAGTGGAAGCAATCTTCGCTGCGCGCCATTGGGGAGTGGATTTTGCTGGTATGAGAGTTGGTGAAGGCAATGTGATAATGAACGGGAGTACTCGGAGTAGGTGGGATATGGCAGATAATAAGTGCGTTCCCAAAACAGAGATGAATTCCCGCAGACAGATATTCTGCTGTGAGTGAGGTGAAAGAAGAAGAGTGCGTTTCCTTTTCAGGCGCTGAGGGGAGACAGGGGAAGGAGGGATCGAATAATAAGGGAGAATCAAGGATGCTAAGGGAGTGGGGGATGCAGGGCAGCTCGAATCCGGAGGGTGCCGAGAGGGTGAAGTTAAGGAGGATAGAGCGAGCCGGGTGCTGCCAAGGATAGGAGAGTTCAGATTGACGAAAGGGGAGAGAAGGAGGGCAGGGTAGCGTAGTGGCAGGAGAAACAGGGAGGACTGAGCGAGCAGAGGGCAACCAAGAGTAGGAGGTTAATGGATGCAAGATGAGAACTGTCACGATGAGAACTGTCACGGATGAGAAGCAGCGGACATCGACGGCCCTGTTTTTCCTGAGGTTCACCTGAACAGTAAACAAGGTAAGATAAAACAACGAGAGATACAAGCTGATGAAGGAAAGCAATACCAGAGCGTGAGCCTCGATCCTTCTGCTGCGATGGCTAAGACTGCTATCCTCCAGGCGAGAAGTGAACTCTGCTCCATGCTGAGCGCTGTTGGTGGTTTTTAAAGAGCAGCTTGGGCTGGGGTGGAATACCCATAACAGGGTTGGGCTCACGGGATGCGTGAGACACTGATCCAGATCCCGCAGAAGATCCATAACCTCTGCGCATCCAGACCTGATGCCGGCTATAGCATGATTAATTTTGACTGAATAACCACAAGTTACCTTCTTCGAGGTTCTGATTCGACGGGTTGGAGGCTTTCTGATTTTTGGCAGGATGCCTTCTGCTGTATAAAGTACGCCCCTCGCACAGATGAGGAGAGTGCGAAGATGGGCAAAGAAATGATTTTTCTGTGTCATGGAAGAGGGTGAAATTCCTCCCTGTCCTGGCACTTTAGAAGGCCTTCATGTTTTCCAACCGCTTTGTTAGCATATTTATCTGCTTGCTTGTTTAGATTGCGCAGAAGATGGTAGAATTTAACGTCTTCAAAATTGGCAAGGAGCATTTTGATGCGGTCAATATGTTGTTGTAGGCTTCTGTTGGGAGAACAGAGGTTGTAGTTCATGAGTCGGATTATAATTGAGGAGTCTCCGAAGACAAGAGCTTTCCTGATTCCCAATTTTTTTAATTGAATTAGGCCTTGATAAAGGGCTAGAGCTTCAGCAAGATTGTTGGATTTCCTTCCCAAGCTCCATTCATAGTTGCATATTTCCTCGCCATGTTCATTTGTGATCACTCCTCCCACACATGCTTGTCCAGGATTGGACTTGGAAGCTCCGTCGAAATGGAGAGTTGGATAGTGATTCTTTTGTATCCACATATTGTATTCACTTTCTGAGAGTCTGATCTCCCAATCCTTCACTTTGATTTGTTTTTGCTTGTTGAATTTCTGAGTTTCTTGTGGCTGTCCTGGTCTGTCTAGAATATGCCTGAGAACTGATCTTTCCTCGACAGTATAGTCTGCTGCTTGAATTCTCCCTTTGTAATTTGCTGCTATCGTCTCTTGAGCCAATGTGTGAGCTTTATTGCAAGTCATCCTTACATTGCTGTCCTTGTTTTGAAAGATCTTCTTATTTCTTGTGAGCCATATTTTCCAAAGGAGGTTAAGGGGGATTATGTCCCAAATTCTTTTTACTATCTTACTTCCCTTCTCTTTCCAGGGGCAGTTTTTCCTCCATGCATGGATTGTTTCAGGAATGCTTTGATGAGGTTGCCAATTGATGTTACCCAAGGAGGACAGACTGATCCAACATTGTTTGGCAAAGGAGCAGTCCAGAAACAAGTGTTGAATAGTTTCCTCAGCTGAACAGCAGTTGGGGCATCTTGAGGGGCCAATAATCCCTCTCTTTTTTAAGTTTTCAGCTGTGAGCACTTTTCCCTTTAGCAGCAGCCAGTTGAAGAACTTAACTTTGGGGATGGCCTCCGAATTCCATATTATCCGCCAGTGATTCCAAGTAGGGATCTGATAAATGTCATTGCAGATATACTGATATCCAGATTTGACTGTATAGTTGGATCCCGTGGGATCCCACCTGAACCCATCTGTTGTTCCTTTTCTAATGGGAGCTCGGTTCTGAAGGTTATTTTGAAAAATTTTGAGGCTTGGTTCAAGGACTGGAGGAATGGGTGGAAATTCCCATCCCATCCATGCTCCAGTATTCTCATCCCACTTCGAAATTTGGTGTAGATTTTGGATACCTTTACAGTTGAGATGATGGATGATGGGAATTGCTTCGTCAATTGAATTTAAGGGAGGGAGACCCATTACTTTGTTTGAGGCAAAATCAATAGTGTTTCCTCCTCTTGGAACCTTCGAAATGTTGTGACTTAGATGGGGGATGGCTTTCTTACAGAGCTGCCAAATTTTAGTAGCCTCTCTTATGGGAATATCAGATTCCAGAAGCTTTTGCCTTTTACTGCTAAGGTATTTACATTCAAGGACCTGTTTCCACCAAGCTATGGGCTCGTTGATCAACCTCCAAGCAATTTTGATTCCAAAGGCCAGATTTAGGATTTTGGGAGATCTTATTCCCAGTCCTCCTCTGTCCTGGGATTGAATTACACTTTTCCAACTAACCAGATTGAACCTATTTTTCTCTTTTTTGCCTCCTTGCCATAAAAAGTTTCGGATGGCAATTTCCAGCTTGTAATGAAAAGATGCTGGAGCTTGGTAAAGAGTGAACCTATAGAGAGGGAGAGAAGAAATACCTAATTTAAGGAGAATTATTCTGCCTGCTGGGTTGAGCCATTGAGTTCCCCATTGTTGAATCTTCCTCTTGACTTTATCAAGGATTTCATTCCAAGTGTTAGCCTTTAATGGCCCCATACTCACCCGCATTCCAAGATAGGTGAAGTGGTCCCAATTTACTTTGTGAGCGACTCCAAATATGTTGGCTATACTGTGAGCAGTTTGAGAGGAGATGTTCCAGCTGTAGATGCAACTTTTCTGATAATTGATCTCTCCCCCTGAGAACTCCATAAATTTGTCAAGGAGGGCTTTGAATCTTTTTGCAATAGTAGTGGAAGCACCCCCTATCAGAAGGGTGTCATCAGCGAATTGGGAGTGGTTGATGTTCTTGACTCCATTCCCATATTTGATGCCTGAGATGAGACCAACTCTTCTGTTGTAGTCTAGCGCTCTGCTAATAGAATCAGCCATCAAAATAAAGAGGTAAGGGGAGAGAGGGCATCCCTGCCTTAACCCTCTGGACGATTGGAAGGCTTCACAAGTGCGCCCATTGATCAAGGGAGAAATCCAAGGGTCAGAAATACAAGCTGCGATGGTGCTGATAAAGGAAGAGTTAAATCCAATTTTCCTCAGGACAGCGAACAAGAAGGAATGTCTTACTCGATCAAAGGCATTAGCTAAGTCGAGCTTGAGGACAAAGCCTTTCTCTTGTCTTGATATGCTAGAATGGATGGCTTCTTGAATGAGGATTATTGAATCATGGATTTGTCTATTGGAGAGGAAACCTCCTTGATTTTCAGAGATGAGAGAAGGAAGGAGGGGCTGGAGCCTGGATGCTATGATTTTTGCAAAGATTTTATAAGAAGTATTGCAAAGGGATATAGGGCGAAACCTGGAGAAGGTAGTAGGCCGGGTTTCCTTGGGGATAAGCGCAAGGAAAGTGGAGTTCGTGAAACCTCCCATTTTCTTTTTTCTTTGTATTCCCCTCAGCATCTTAGCAAGGTCTTTTTTGATTAGATACCAGAAATCTCTATAGAAATTAATTGGAAATCCATCTGGACCTGGAGACTTGTCCGGCTGTAAGGTCCAAATGGTTTTTTTGATTTCTTCCTCCGTGATTTCCTGGTTTAGACTGTCATTCATCTCTTGCGAAATTCCTTTTGGGAGATGCTGTAGCAGTTCTGAGTAGTCGGTCTCTTCATGATTTTCTGTGAGTAATTTTTTAAAGTGAAGAGAGGCTGCTCTTTTAATTGCTTCTTGATCTTGATGCTGGCTGCCATTGCAATCTGTTATTGAAGTTACATTGTTTCTTACCTTCCTGACTGTTGCCTGCTTGTGAAAATATGTCGTATTTTTGTCTCCTTCTTTTAGCCACAATTGTCTTGACTTAATTCAACATTTTATTTCCTCCTCTCTCTTAGTGCGCATTAACTGTCCTTGCGTTTCCCATTCCTCTTTTTCCAATTGTGGGGTGAGCCCTTGTTGCTCTATTTGGTTTTGAATCTTATCCAATTCTTGCTGTAAATTTTTTTTGATTTTTTCTGGCTCTTTATAACTGATTTTGGCCCAGTCTTTTAGAGCTTTCCTTGTGTTTTTTATTTTCATTTCCCAGATATAGCTGGGGGAGCCTTCAATATGCTGCTTCCAAGTCCCTTCAATTATGTCAACCACCACAGCATTATTTCTCCAGAGAGGATTATACCTGAATGGAATCGGACCTAATGGAGTATGGGAGTCCAGCGTGAGCATAATTGGGAAATGGTCCGAGACTGAAGAGTTGAGGACTTTGGAGTGGGCAGCAGCAAAGGTGGACAGCAAGGAGATATTGACTAGAAATCTGTCTAGTCGTTCCATGATATTGCCTGGCCCCATCCTTCTGTTATTCCAAGTAAATTTTCTATTTTTAGGGATGATGTCCATCAGTTCATGATCAGACATTATTCCCTCAAGCTAATTTCTACAGGGATCGTGAAGAAAGTTGCCCCCTCTTTTTTCATTGGCATGGAGGACTAAGTTTAAGTCCCCTGCAAGAATAATATTTGGATTCTGTTCCTTATTTATGTCTTCTTTCAATTCTTCCCAACATTGTTCCTTTTCTCTAAACTGATTGGGAATATAAACATTGTAAACAATGAGATCATAGCTCTCATCTTTGTGGGCTAGATTAATCTTTAACCAATTTTGATTGAGGGAAAATGACTTACAATCCCAGAGATGACTGCTCCACATGATCGTAACTCCTCTTGAGGCTCCTCTGGAGTCGTTGCTGATCCCTGAAAAAAAATTTTGAGCGTCAACAATTTTCTGCATATCACTTTGACTCTGTTTAGTTTCTTGGAGTAAAATAACGTCAGGCCTTTCTGATTGAATCAGATCTCGAAGGGCAGCTGATTTAGAGGGATGCCCCATACCCCTACTGTTCCATGACAGAAGCTTCATCATGGGACATTTGTTCGCAGAGGTGCTCGCCTCTCATGATCTTTCCCTGATGATTCTATTTCTTTAGATCCTGTGATGAAGGAGTCCATTGGCGTTTGAAGTCCAAGGGCTATATCTTTTTGAGAGTTCTCTTCATGAAGCTGCTTTGTTGTTTTCCGCCCTGGTCCTAATTTCTTGTGAAGGTCACTAGAGGCACCAATATCCTTGGAAGAGCTTCTTGTTGTTTTGGGGGGAGGAGGATCCGAGGCGGGCTGGGAGAGAGACAAGGGAATTTTTGAAGGGTCGGATTCAAGGGGAGGGTTATCAGGGAGAGTTTATTCAGACAAAATGAGGAAGGGGTTGGATGTTGAAGGGGAGGGGGGGTCAAGGGAAGGGTTGGAGGGGAGGGAGGAGGAGGGCGGGTTGGAAGGGAGGGAAGAGGAACCAGGAATATCAGATGAGGGAGCAGATTTGGATGAGGGGGGTGCTTTCTTTTTTTTGACGGTTTCCCATTGGTCTCCATGGTCTTCTGAGTCCAGGTTGGTGACTTTAGTACATCTGTTAGCGAAATGACCATATTCATGACATACCTTGCATTTAAAGGGAATTTGCTCGTAGTCAAGTTGCTGGATGTAGCTCCACTCGTCCACCTTTAGCTTGATGGCCTCCGGCAGACCTTTCCCGAGATCCACTTCGACACAGATCCTCGCACAAGCTTGCATGTTGTCTTTTGGTTCACTTCTGTCAATATATTTTCCAACAGCATTCCCAATAGCTTTGACAGATTCGTCTCCCCAGCAATGTAAGGGCAGATGAGGGAGACGGACCCAAACAGGAACTGCGTTGGGGATGTCGAGCTCAGGATCGAAGTCAGGGGTCCATTTGTTGAGATATAGCCCTCGCGAGTCCATGAAATAAGGTCCGTTCCTGAATATCAGGTCTTTGTCTTCTTTGGTTTCAAAGTGAAATGTGTAATAGCCTTTGCCACAGAATCGAATCGAGATCTTTCCCTGAGTTTTATCGGACCAATTTCGTTCCACTCATCGCTGCACTGTTTTTGGAGAGGGCCACAATCCTGTGAACTGTCCTATGAGACCTTTTTCTGCCAGAGACAAGGCTGCCATTCGAGGAAGAGATGGAGGCAGCTGCACTTCTTGAATAACATCCAGCTTCTTGACAAATTTTGAGGTAGATGGCTTAGGGCGAGCAGGGGGAAGGGATCTTACCAGGGCAGAGAAGGCTTTCTCCGCATCTCCAAGGGGGGGAACAAGAGAGGCCATGGCTGCCAAGGCCTAGAGACAGGCCTCGCAGCCCAGGCCGAGCGACGGCGTCGAGCAGCAGCAGGGTAGGCGGCTAGGGCTTCAGCTCCGCGCGCGCGATCCTACTTTACAATGAAATTTTATTTATTTTAAATATCCCTAAATAATTAATCGAATATCTAAATGTTAGATTAACTTATTATTATATAACGGTACAGGTAATAAAAACTATTTAAAGATCTATCATCTTTTGCACTTGCTCTGGCTGCGAAAAAGGGATGGACATTACTTACCAAGCAAAATCTCTGGACATCTATCTCATACCACAAATACATCTGGCCCCTACAAGTCATGGATTGGATTCGACTGCCTGGTTGGAACAGAATATGCATCTCATCGGTTTGGAAAGCTCTATTGTGCTCACTCCCCCTCATATGCAGCCATCTTACTTGGAGAATCAATGATGGAACCAGGGCTCACATTGGAATGGACCCATGGACCGGTGGAGGGGGGAGATGTTACCTTCCTCGTGAGCTTATTTGATTACTTGATCAACAGAACATAAAAGTAATTGCCCATATTGCGGACATGAGAATTCATCCATTTTCACACAAGCATCAAAATCGGCAAAAGTTAAATTTGCCTCCTATCTGGCACCACAATTGGGAGGATTATACAAGCGCATTGAATGAATCCCACATCCGCATCAAGGAATGCCCAAATGAACTCATGTGGAGCAAGGCCGAATCTGGTTACTACTCCCCCAAGGAAGGTTACCTGTGTCTGATTTTAAACAAACAACTAGAAATCACTCAGAGATGGTGGAAGCTCATTTGGCAATTAAAGTCTCCACCCTGGACTAGACTCTTTTTTTGGTGCATTCTCTGAAATAAGGTTCCTGCAGGGAACTCGCTTATGCACAGATCCGTGTATGGTCCCACCTAGTGCATACTCTGCAAACAACAATCCGAATCGATAAAACATCTTTTCCTTTCTTGAAATACCACAAAACAAATATGTAATGACGTGGCTGATGAAATCAAGTTCACCAGAACATGGGAAGGTAACAACATCTCATCGGCATGGGATGTCTGGAACCGAGCACATGCAGGAACAAACCTCCCATGTCTTCCTCTCATCACTTGCTGGGAAATTTGGTTGGCTAGGAACAAATTGACCTTTGAAAATGGCCTGATCTGCTGGAAATCCATTATTGCCAAAATCGTAACATCATATCACGAATTTCCTGAATATACCCCCCCTCGTTCTCGCAGACCAGCTGCCCCCGATCCCATAGACCACTCCTCACCATGGGCATTTTTCGATGGAGGTGCTCAACAAAACGGATGTGGGGGGGGGTTCATTCTATATCTATCAGATCAACATTATTACAAAGTTAAGATGGGCCTAGGCGTAGGAACGAACAACTTTGCAAAACTCATAACTCTTCATCATCTTATGCATTTTGCTTTAAATCATGAATGCAGAGACTTACAGATATATGGTGACTCAAATATTATCATAAATTGGATCAATTAGAATACTAGACGTCACGCTCACACACTCTTAAATATTATGGACAAAGTAATGCATCTCAAATCTCAATTTAATTTCATTCTTGTTCGTCATATATACAGGGAGCATAACCACAGTGCCGACAGATTATCCAAGGAAGCCACGCACTTACCAAGACAACAGTGGATAATCCAAGAACAGAGGGGTACCTCACAGTACCAGTACTACTACAGGCCTTATATAGATCAAATCTACCATCAGGTGGATGGTCACTAAATTTTTGAAGAACTTCCGAACATATATGAAAATGTAGATAATTTAGTTTTATTTATGATCAGCACCCTGCGAGGTGTAAATATTTATAGCATCATCCTGCGTGATTATTTTTTTATTTTTGATACAGCATCATCCTTCGTGATGATTTTTTGATTTTGACACAACCATTTACAGGAATGGTTTGTAGACATTGACACAACCATTTACAGGAATGGTTTGTAGATATTATAGATATATGGGCTCAAATCGCATATGTTGAACAACATATACTACATGAAAAAAAAAAAAAAAACAAA
>APFE031545544.1:0-36316 GCA_000404065.3 Pinus taeda | reverse complement strand
AATATAGAACAACCTCTTCTGCTCTCGATTGTAGGATATGTGCCGGAAGGATGAGGAGAGCTCGCGATGGGGCTGGTTAGGGTTTTGGAGGCGCGGGTACTGGGAGCAAACCAGCCTTGGACGCGGTTACCAGACAGAGAACGTCACAGTCTGCAGGTACAGACGCCGGCGGTTTCCCCTCCTTCCCAAATCCGGGACAGCTGGAGGCTTCACGGGCTGTGGTCACGGGTCTGTATTTTTTTACTACTAGTTAATTTTTCGTCGGCAGTTACCTTTCTCAATATTCCCTCTGCTCGCGATTCGGTTTCGTCGTTTTCATCGGAACAGAGAATCGATATCTGGGTCAACCCCGTTTGTCGTTGCTGGCGACTGTTCCCTATTTTTTAGGCCTAATCATGGTTAACCACGAGGAATTAGTGGATCTTGACCCATCTCTGGAAGATGTTTTATCCATGTGGGGTAAGGAACCGACTGAAAAGAACCTTGAACTGTTTTTCGGGGTCAAAAAATTCTCTGATACTGTCTTCTTCCCCTCGGCGGATTTCTTCCCTCCTCTGCATCAAAGTGGGGTGGTTACGACTGTCGACGGACCGGCTACATTTCAGGGAGATTCCGGAAGGGTGCAGGCTGCAAATGTGGCGTCAAAGGAGTTGGCGGAAGCAACGTCTCCGGGGTTAAAGGGCAAGACGCCCATTGGCTAGTTTCCTCCATCGGTTGGTCTAGGATGCCCAGAAACCCTGGTCTGCGCACAAAACAACATCGTTTTTACAGCCTCCGAGGTCAGCTCCCTGCAGAACAGGGGTTCAGTTTCTCCCGCCCGTAGAATCTCAAAAAACCCTCTTCCCGGGGTTTGTCAGGGATCTCTTGGTTCAAAGGAGGGGACTCGAGGCTCACTAGCTGACCCTAATAGTGGCTTCACCGCTTTAGGAAATCTTGAGGATGTTTTTCCGCATCGACAACAAGAGCCGTCAGAAGGCCCCCATGGAGTGGAATCGCCCAAATGTGAGATAGAGCGGACGGTCACCACAGAGGAGAGACATGGTCTTTCCGGAGTCAAAAGCAAAAAGGGCGAAAAAAGGAAATCTCAGTTTAGAATTGGGTCACAGGTTATAGGGGAGAATCTTGTTTTAGGCATGGAAGTCTCAATTGATGAATCCCTTGCAGTTGCAGAATGCACCATTGTAGGTCGGGCTAGAGGTAGGAAGTTCTCTCCTGAGGACCTTCAGAAATGGGGAGCAGAACAATTTATCAAGGAAACCCCTCTGAGTTTCGAGGCACAATGTCTAGTTAAAGGCTGGTTTATGCTCAAATTTGCAGATAAGGAAGCTGTTGATTGGGTCTTGGAGAAAAATTGGAGTATCGGGGCCATTCCTGTTCTAATGAAGCGTTGGTCCCCTCTCTTTGATGCAATTAAGGAGAACACGGATGTCTTTCCTGTCTGGGTACAGGCGCCGGGCCTCCCTTACTTCTTATGGACTGAGGCGGTCTTCAAATCCATTGGAAACAGACTGGGAACTTTTATGGAGGCGGATCTTTCTTTCATGGAATCAAAGGTCAGGGCAACTGCTCGAATCTTAACAAACCTAGACTTAAGGAAGGGTTTGGCAAAAGAAATAACTCTACAGTACAGAGATTACATCTATGTGCAAGTTCTGGACTATGAACATTTGCCTTTTCGATGCCATATTTGCCATGAATATGGCCACCTTGCTAAGAGGTGTCCCTCGCTCAGAAGGCAGAGGCGTTTTCGGAAGACAAATGACCTGAGGGCTCAAAGGAGGACACAGCCTCGGACAAGCCAGGAATTGCGAGTTTCGCCACCACCTTCAGAAGCTGGCATGGACCCCGAAGATCAGGATGTGGGGGTTCAAAAAGGAGAGGCTCAGAATTCAAAGGAAGCCGTTGTTGAGGACCCTACCCCGGTGCCTGCAGAGATGGCGAAAGAGCGGAACACATCTCCAGTTCCGTCACCACCTCGCGCGGAGGACAAGGGTAAGCGCACTCTTCTTTCGCCTTCTTCTCATAATTCTTCTTTGTTATCTGATTTGTCAAAGCACGGCCTGCAAACTGTTTCTGAGTCACATATTGAAAACCATTCCATAAGATTTCCTCCTTCAGAATCTTGTCCTATGGTTGAAGTTTTGAATGCGGATCCGGACCCTCTAAACTTATCATGTGAAAAAAATTGGCCTCCTCTTTCCCCCCCGCCTCAAAACGTTCATTGCCCATATAATCTCCGATCCATGGGGACAAAACTTGAGAAAGATGGGGCTCGGGGCGGTCTTTGTCAGACTCCGTTGACTGGGCATACCAAAGGAAAGAGGGGCAGGAAATCAGACCTATCGAAAGCCAAGCTAAAAGCAAAGATTGATGTGGCGGATGGAAAACAGTTTTCAATCCTTGGGGTTCTTAGAGCAGCGCAGCCCCTTGACCATGTTAAGAAATGATTTTATCATCTTGGAATTGCAGGGGTTTAGCCAGCAAGCCCAAAAAACTGGCTCTAAAGGATTGGTTACAATCCTCCAAATCAGACATCCTTTTCCTTCAAGAAACTTTGGGACGAAGTCATGAGGTCGAAATGGCCTTAAAATCCCTGCTGCCGGGCTGGTCCTTTTATGCCATTGATTCCGCGGGTCACTCGGGTGGTCTCGCGATTGGCCTCAGAGAAGGGAAAATCAAATGTCTAAATATGTGGGGCTTGAAGAATGCAATGGGCATGGAGGTAGTATCCCCAGATTTTCCCATTCCTTTTCAGATTGTCAATATATATGCTCCTTGTCAAGAGAGGGAACCTTTTTGGTCAGATCTTATGGCAAAATCTTTGATGAAAGCTCCCATGATGGTTATGGGGGGGGATCTCAATTTTTATATAGGCAGAGCAGAAGCTTGGGGTCCCTCAGCTAGGGAGGACCCTCTTTCCAACTTTTTTCATCAACTCCTCTCAGACCATCATCTTATCGACCCTTCTCCGATAAATTTGAAGCCTACATGGAGGAATAGACGCGTCGGGGAGGATAGGATCGCAAAAAGGCTGGATCGATTCTTGATCTCTGAAAGCTTTCTCTCAAGAGTTCCTCTGATTTGGCAATGGTCTGATGAAATTGGGAACTTTGACCACTTCCCGATTTTTTTGGATCTTTCTTTTCCCCCGCCAAAGCCTCCCTCCCCTTTCAAATTCAATTCCTCTTGGCTCCTTGAACCATCCTACATTTCCCTTTTCTCATCCACATGGATCCACCCTAATGGCTCTTCTTCTGAGAGCAAGAGTTTTTTATTTATGGAAAACTTGAAAAGATTAAAAAAAGCTACTATTTCCTGGGCAAAAGAAAGACAGAAAAAACAAAATGAAGATCTGAGTAAAATCAGGGACGAATTAAAATCCTTGGAAAGCACGGAGGCAGATGGTTATTCTTCTCAGGCCTCCAAGGAAAGAATCCTTCTATTGGAAAAAGCTCAAAATCAGATTCTTCTAGCAAAGGAAGAAGAATGGAGACTGAAAAGTCGGGCAATATGGCTTAAGTCAGGAGATGAAAATACAAGCTTTTTTCATAATTATGCCAAAGGGAGAAAATCTGCAAACACTATATGGAGCCTAAAAAATGAGGATGGTAGGGAGATAAACACCTTCTCAGATCTTTCGGCATTGGGTCAGAGACATTTCCAAAGAATATTTGCTGACCCGGGAGAGGCGACTATAGCAGAAGTATTGAGGACAGCTCAATGTTTTCCCAGATTTCTAGAGCAGGACGAAGCTTCAGATTTAGCAGGTCCTGTCTCCAAGGAGGAGGTTGAGGTGGCAATGAAATGTATGGGGAAGGACAAAAGCCCAGGTCCAGATGGCTGGACTATTGAACTATTCCTTCATTTTTTTGACCAAATTGGGGTTGAGATCACGGAGGTAGTAGAGGAATCACGGACAAAAGGGGTCATTTACAAACCTTTCAACTCTACTTTTATCGCTCTCATTCCCAAAAAATATGAACCGGAATCCTTTGAAGATTTCCGCCCCATCTCTCTATGCAACTGTATCTATAAAATCATTGCAAAAGTGATAGCGATCAGACTGTTTCCAATTCTATCAAGGAACATCTCAATGGAACAATTTGGCTTTCTGGACGGAAGGCAAATCCATGAAGCTATTGGGGTCGCTCAAGAGGTTCTTCATAGTATAAAACAGAAGCAGAAGAAAGGGGTGGTCCTGAAAATAGATCTCTCAAAGGCATATGATCGTATAAATTGGCTTTATCTCAGAATGCTGCTCACACATTTGGGCTTTTCGTACACCTTTATAAGCTGGATCATGGGGTGTATTTCAAATGTGAGTTTTGCTGTTCTGTTAAATGGTGCGGCATCCCCCTTTTTCAGTAGTCAAAGGGGACTCAGACAAGGATGCCCCTTATCGCCTCTCCTTTTCTTGCTTGTGGCATAAGGGCTTAGCAGACTGATTCATAATGCCAGAAGGACAAACAAGGTAAAAGGTATTGAGGTGGCTATTAATCTCTTTATTACCCACTTGCTCTTCGTCGATGATATTTTGATTTTTTCAAATGGCTCTCAAGAGGAATTAAAGGAATATAAAAATATCATTGACCTTTTTATGAAAGCTACAGGTATGCAAATAAACTATGGAAAATCCCAAGTCAGTGTGGCAGGCTATAATAGGAGAGAGTGTAACACAATGTCCAATATTTTCCCTTTTCAGATTCAACCAATGTCATCTCCTTTTAAATATTTAGGCTTCTGGCTAAAGCCGGACTCATACAAAAAAGAGGACTGGTCCTGGCTGTTAGCAAAAATAGAGGCAAGAATTTCACATTGGAGTTTCAGATGGCTCTCCAGAGCAGGAAGACTGACCCTCCTGAAGTCTGTTCTATTGGCTATTCCAGTATATTGGGCGGCTCTCACGTGGATACCAAAAGGAATTTTGGAAAATATTAGAAGACTTTGCTGTAGATTTTTATGGGATGGAGCAAAAGAAAAATCAGTTCTCCCATGGGTGGCATGGGAAAAGATCGCAAGACCAAAAAATTGGGGGGGATGGGGTATAAAGAGACTTCCAGAATTCAGTTTGTCATTGGCCGCAAAATCTGGTTGGCGGCTCATCACTATGGAAAATCTCTGGACTAAAGTAATCAGAAGGAAATATATCGATCCTTGTCCCCTGGAAGATTGGATCAGATCACAGGAAAAGAAATCGAAACAGTCCTCTGTAATTTGGAAAGCTACTGTTGAAGTTTTTTCAGTTATTGAACAAGGACTGGCCTGGAAAGTGGGGGATGGGAGGAATGTAAAAATTGGTAGAGATCCATGGGTTGGATGTAATGCATCTTTTGCCCTATCCCCAGGTTTGTTAGCTCAGTTAGACAACAGGGGTATATACACTCTAAATCAAGTGGAGAAAGTGGGTCAATCTACCTTATGGGGACAGGCATGGAAAAGTGCAGAGGATCTTGGTTTAAATATCAGATGGCAACAGGAATGGTCTCTGTTCATCAAAGAACTCCATCGCTCCCATGTAAGATTAAAAAACGAACAGGATAGTCTGATTTGGGCTCATGGGAAAACTGGCGGATATTCCCCAAAAGAGGGCTATAACTTTCTCATGGAGAAAAAAGGATGGGCGGCTCCGGAATGGTGGTCAAAAAATCTTTGGAAACTAAAATGTCCTCTGAAGTCCAGGATATTACTATGGTGTCTGTTAAGGAGGAAGATCCCTACTTGGGACATTCTCCAATCTAGATTCTACATTGGGCCAGGGAGATGTCCTCTTTGTAAGGAGAATGAAGAATCTATCAACCATCTCTTTACATCATGTCCTATCTCTTTAAAAATATGGACTGAGATAACAGATATGTTAAAAATTAAAGCCCATTGGGGGGTTTCTCCAATAGAAATGGCTTGGGATAGCTGGTGGAAAAGCCATCCTGACGGAAATCTCAGAAATCTCCCACTAATCCTTTTCTGGGGTATCTGGATTGCCCGAAACAAGAGCATTTTTCATGACCTGAACATTCCAACCTCAATAATTGAATCATGATGTGTTGTAATTTACTCCTCTATCCCTCCTCCTGACCAAAAATGCACCCAGAACCGGAATGTTCCCCCTGAAATCAAAGAGGGCTCGCCATGGGCTTTTTTCGACGGGGCTTCACAAGAAAACAAGGCAGGTGCTGGTATTTGCATCCATATAACCAAAGATCATTTCTTCAAAGCTTCTGTGGGTCTGGGTCAAGGCACTAACAACTATGTTGAACTGGCTGCTCTGCGCCTCCTCATGTGTTGGGCATTAAAAAAGAATATTCTGTCTTTTCAAATATTTGGAGACTCCATGAATGTTGTGAATTGGGTCAACGGGAAATCAGTGTGTCATAATCAGATTTTGAAGTCTCTTCTTGAGGATATTGTTTCTCTAAAATCTCATTTTATTTGTGTCTCTATTTGCCATATTTACAGGGAACATAATTCAGCAGCAGACCAGCTTTCTAAATCTGGCCTACAACAAGATCTGGGGAATTGGTCTATAGAAGAATCTTTACAGGGGCAGACATCCTCAACAGTGTTACCTCCTTTTGATCCGCCCCTGTGACGGCTTTTTGTCATTTTGTGGACTTGCTACAGCACGGTTACATCGGCTCTTGATTTTTCTCTTTTTACAGTCACTGTTTTGACAGCGGATCTCTCAAAAGTTGTGGCAGCGGTCCTCCCTGTTTCTACTTATTATGTAACTCTCTTTTTTCTTGTGGCTGTTTTCCTCTGATGAAGGAGGCCACAGTACTACCATATTTCTTGTTTTTAAAACTGTTGTTAAAATTGTGGGGCTTTGTACCCAGTGCAGTCTTTATCTCAGTTTTTCGCGGTAGCAGTTTCGCTGCTTGCAGTTTAGAATTTGGTTCTGTTTATGCGGAGGTTGATTTCAGATCCCTCCCGGTTACAGGTTTCCCAGTTCTACATATGGGAAGAATCATCAGTATCGTTTCTCTCTTTTGAGTGGAACACTTTTGTACAAGGGATGTAACTTTTTATCTTCTTAATAAAAAGTTATGCTTTTTTCTTTGGAAAAAAAAAAATAAAAATAATGAATAATAATAAATAAATCACTTAATAATAAATAATAAAAATAATAAATCATAACTGTTAAATAATATTAAAAATTATATAAAAAGAATAAATAATAAAAATAAAAATAGTAATAACCATATTAAAACTCTAAATAAGAATAAATAGAAATAAAACAAGAAAATTATCAAAAAATGAAATAAAACAAGAAAGCTAAAAAATCAAAGGAAAGGTAAAGAAATAAAACAAGAAAAAAAAGTTGCATGCAGACACATGGAGTGTGTGCATGTGGTTCCCCTTCTAATGTTTTGTTCTATTTAATAGATGGTGAGGAGGATGGGAGGCATTCTATCATTCCAAGATTCTATCTTTCATTCTCTTGGGAGAATGGTATACTAAGACTTAGGAGCACTGACATTAGTACGTTGATTGAGGCTCGAGGGTGGCCAGTTGTAGCATAATCCTTGCACAATTGAGCCTACGGTTGGGTGGAGAGTCGTCCCCACAACCTTGTTGTCATCTGGCAAACCTTGATCACAAGTAACATAGATATAAAATTATTTGTCAGCATATTTTTCTATTAAGAAATTAATTTATTATTTTTTTTTAGACAAGGTTCGGTTGCTATATTATAGACTGAAAAAAAGAGTCAGTTCTCCAAGCATACAGTGCTTCCTGGACATCATGGATCAAAGGAATTACAAAAAAGGTCCCTTCCTTGATCCTTGTTCTAGTGTTTCTGCCTCTAAAGCTTCCTACACTACTGTAAATCCTTACATATTGTAAACACCAAAATTTACAGCTACAAAACATATTTAATCTATCTCTATATGTCTAATCTTCCTAGCTGTGGACTCTTCTGGGTTTGGATTTGGTTCATTCTGCTTTGCGCTGGAGGAGCTAGGGACTTCCTTGAGGATCAATCTATAAGGACAATTTTCTCCTGGATTTCTCTTGTTTCCCATGCGTTGAAGCGATGTCCTGATCACATTTCTGAGCCAAATTCTGCCCATCTTACCTGCTCTGTCATCGGCACTGATTACTTGTCTGATGTCGTTGATTCTGTCAGCTGTGGTACACTGCTGTTGACTGAATGTTGTGGATTCATGGTAACGGTTGAAATGAAACGATGTTGTTACAGCTCAGGCTGCCCTTGGATCGTTCGCATGCCCTGTTGGCATGCTTATCGGCCTCCTTATTCAATCCACGTAGGATGTGGTAGTAAGCGATTTCTTCCATTGATGCGTGGAGGATCTGATTCCAGTGGTTTATTTGTTGAAGAAGTATATTTGGCGTGCTTTTTCACTGCGTCATAAGCCTGATAATTATTGCTGAGTCCCCAAAAACCATTGCCTTTGTTATCCCTAAATTTTGTAGCTGTGTGAGGCCCTGATACAGTGCTAATCCCTCTGCTCTGTTGTTGGAGATCTCTCCTAGCCCCCATTCGAAATGAAGAATGCTCTCTCCATTTGCGTTGCAGATTAGGCCCCCTGCCTCGGCTTGGCCTGGGTTCGATTTAGAAGCACCGTCAAAAAATAAGCAGAACCTGTTACAATTTCTCAGCCAGTTCGAAAATTCCTCATCCTTTAATCTCATTTTCCATGCGCTATTAGTTTCTTTCATTTTTGTCCTTCCCTTGTTTGTTTCCTGAGCGCTAGCAATGTTCTCAAATACATAGCTGAGCAGATTTCTCTCTTCCATACTATAATTTGTTGCATCAATTTTGCCTCTGGTATGATTTGTGACTGTCTCTACCGCTAAAATTTTAGCCTTGTGGCACATTATCCTGGTGTTGCAGCCTTTCTCCTGGAAGACCTTTCCATTTCTTGCCAACCATATGCGCCATAAGAGAGTTAGAAGAATGATGTTCCATACCCTTTGCGCCAATTTACTTCTTTTCTCTCTCCATGGACAATTCTTCCTCCATTTGTGAATCGTTTCTGCAATAGTTGCCTGAGGCTCCCAGGGTGCTTCCCCTATTGAGGCCATCTTCTTCCAACACTCGTCAGCCACCGGACATTCTATAAACAAGTGCTGCATTGTTTCCTCTGATCTACAGCAGTTTGGGCACCTAGATGGCCCCATTATGCCTCTTTTCTTTAAATTTTCAGCGGTTAATGTTTTTCCTTTCAGGAGCAGCCAAATGAAAAACTTAACTTTGGGAGGTGCTTCTGCTCTCCATACGATTTTCCATTGGTTCCATATTTCCTGTTGGAAAGTGTTGTCACAAAGAAATTGATGACCAGCTTTAACCATGTATTGAGTTCCAGTTGGGTCCCAACGATATCCATCATGTATGCCTTCTTGGACCGGGGCTTTGTTGTGTAGGAGCTTCTTTAGGGAAGTGAGACTAGTGTCTAACTCCCTGGGATGATCCGAGAATTTCCATCCTGTCCATGCTTGAGAGTGATTGTCCCATTGTGATATTTGGGCCAAGTGCAGTATTCCTTTGCCATTAAGCCAGTTTATAGCAAGGATTGCCTCCATCTTTGTTCCAATGGGATGCTGCCCTAAAATTCTGTCTATGGAGAAGTTGATACTGCTCCCCCCTCCTGGGACCTTTGAGATATTCTGAGACATAAAGTTAATAGCCTTCTTGCAAAGTTGCCAAATTTTTGTACTATCTCTGTTGGGAATATTAGTCTCCAGGAGTCGATGCCTTGTGCAGTTCAGATATTTTGCCTCTAAGGTCTTCTTCCACCAGGCTGTAGGCCCTGTGATCATCCTCCATACGATTTTAGCTCCAAGGGCTAAGTTTAGCAATTTTGGTGATCTGATGCCTAATCCTCCTTTTTCCTGAGATTGGATTATATTCTTCCAGCTTACAAGATTGAATTTTTTCTTATCCGTTTTCCCTCCTTGCCAAAGAAAATGCCTGAGGGCTCTTTCCATTTTCTGATGGAAAACAGCTGGAGCTTGATATAAGGAAAAACGATATATGGGAAGAGAAGCTATACCTGATTTTAGAAGAACTAGTCGTCCTGCTGGGTTCAGCCACATGGTGCCCCATTGTTGCACTTTTCTCTTTATTTTGTCGAGGATTTCGTTCCAGGTATCAGCTTTCAGCGGTCCCAAACTTACTGGCATCCCTAAGTAGGAGAAATGGTTCCAGACTAGTTTGCATGAGACTCCAAATATGCTTGCAATGCTGTGGATGGTATGATTTGGTGTATTCCAACCATATATACAACTTTTTATCTGGTTGACCTTCCCACCTGAGTAATCCATGAATTGGTCCAGAATCTTCTTAAAGCGCCTTGCTATAGTGATGGATGCTCCTCCTATTAGGAGAGTGCCATCTGCAAATTGAGAATGGTTGATGTTCTTTCTTCCTTGCTCAATCTTGATGCTAGTGATTAGACCTATTCTCCGGTTATAGTCCAAGGTTTGACTGAGAGATTCAACCATAAGGATAAACAAGTCAGGAGATAGGGGACAGCCTTATCTGAGGCCACGAGAAGATTGGAAGGCTGCACACGGTCTTCCATTAATCAAAGGGGAGATCCATGGTTTCGTTGTAAAATCTTTGACCATTGTGATGAATGAGGGATCAAACCCCATTTTATGAAGAAAAGCAAACAGGTAGGTGTGTCTTACCCTATCAAAAGCATTTGCAAGGTCCAGCTTTAGAACAAACCCTTTCTCTTTTCTGCTTAAGCTCGAGTGGATGGCCTCTTGCACAAGAAGGATAGAGTCAGTGATGTGCCTATTGGGGAGAAAACCCCTTTGATTTTCAGAGATCAAGGATGGTAGATGAGGTTTAAGCCTGGATGCTAGAATTTTTGAAATTATTTTATATGTTGAGTTGCATAAAGAGATTGGCCGAAATCTTGAAAAAGTGGAAGGTCGATTCTCTTTTGGAATTAAAGCCAGATAGGTGGAGTTGGTAAATCCCCCCATTTTGCCTTTTTTTAGTACCCAACGAATCATCTTTAAGAGGTCTTTTTTTATCATCTGCCAATATTCTCGATAAAAGCAAATGGGAAATCCATCAGGTCCTGGAGCTTTATCTGGGTGTAAGCTCCAAATTTCTGCTTGGATTTCTTCTTCTTCAACTTCTTTTCTGAGATTGTTGTTCATTTCTTGTGTGACTCCTTTAAACAAATGCTGAAGCATGCTTGAGTAATCCTCCACACCTTTGTCCTTAGTCAGAAGATTATTAAAATGCTTGGTAGCTGCTTCCTTTATAGAGGCCTGAGTGTTGAAACAATTCCCTTCATTATCCATTATCGTGCTCACTGTATTTCTGGCCTTTCGAACAGTGGCCTGCTTGTGGAAATAGGATGTGTTTTAGTCTCCCTCCTGCAACCAAAGTTGCCTTGATTTCAGCCTCCATTTTGTTTCTTCGTCCCTAATACTTTGACTCAGCTATGAGTATAATCTAGTTTCTTGTTCTTTATCTTGCTGAGATAGCCCAAGCACTTCGATTCTTTGCTACATTTCCTCGAGATCTTCCTTAATTTTCTTTTTATTCTTCTCGGGCTCTTGATAATTGTTCCTTGCCCAATTTTTTAAAGCCTGTCTTACTCTCTTCAATTTTGTCTCCCAAATATAATTTGGCGAGCCTTCTACATGTTGAACCTAAGTCTGTCGCACCACTTCTTTTGCAGCTGGGATACGGTTCCAAATGGCGCAATATTTGAAGGGTATAGGCCCTAGCTGACAGTGACTATGAAGAGTAAGCGTTATTGGGTAGTGGTCAGAGGCAGAGACATTGAGGATGTTTGAGTGACCTGTAGAGAAGGTAGACAGATATGCTATACTTATAAGGAATCTATCAAGTCGTTCCATGATATTGCCGGTGCCATTCATTCTGTTGCTCCAGGTGTACCTACGATTTTTGGGTCTGATATCAACAAGATCGTGCTCCTGCATGATGACCTCTATTCGACTTCTGGATGGATCAGGAGTGAAATTTCCTCCTCTTTTTTCATTAGCATGCATCACCAGATTTAAATCTCCTGCTATAATGAGATTGTTGTTCTGCTCTTCTTCTATACTTGCTTCCAATGTGTTCCAACACATTTCTTTCTCTCTGTACTGATTCGAAGCATATACGTTGTAAATTGTTACCTTTGAGCCTCCAGTTTTACTTTCTAAGGTGATTCGAATCCAGTTCTGGTGAACGCTGGTGGAGTCACAGATCCATTTATTTCTATCCCATATAGTTAATATGTCGCCTAAGGCTCCTCTTGCTTCGCTTGCACATCCATTAAAATGCTTTTGCTGGCTAATTACTCTACTTATTTCTGAATGATCTTGCTTTGTTTCTTGAATAAGAACAATTTCAGGGTTTTCACTGTGAATTAAGTCCTTGAGGGCAGCTAGCTTGGAGGGGTGCCCTAAGCCCCTACTATTCCAAGATAGTGTTTTCATCATGATTTACTGGTTACATGGAGAGGTGCTCGCCTCTCATGGCCTTTTTTACTGTTTTCTTTTTCCAAGTGTCCAAGAATGAAGGTCTCTATTGGAGTTTGGGTGCCCAGTGCTATGTCTTTCTGAGCATTTTCATCCCTCTGTTGCTTGGCTGATTTCCTGCCAGGCCCTTGCTTTTTAGGGACATCACTGGGCATTCCATGTTCCTTTGAAGAACTCCTGGTAATCCTTGAAGAGGGGAGGTCTGGAGAGGGTTGCGTGATGAGAGGAGGGGAAAGTTGAAGAGGGGGATCTGTGGAAGGGACATCAGGCCCGGATTCTGCCTCAGAGAAGATCGCGAAGGGGTTAGAAGATGGAGGGAGAGGAGGATCGGGAATCAGCGGAGGGGAGGAAGGATGCTGCCGGGAAGGACCAGGGGCATCAGGATCCATAGACTTGAGAGGAGGAGATGATTTTTTCCTTTTTACAGTTTCCCATTGCCCATCCTGCTCACCAAAATCTACATTAACTATTTTAGCGCATCTATTTGCAAAATGTCCATATTCATGGCATACCTTGCATTTGAAGGGTATCTGCTCGTAATCCAGTTTCTGAATGTGGCACCAGTCATCAACTTTCAATTTGATCGCTTCCGGCAGTCCTCAGCCCAGATCGACTTCAACACAAATCCACGCACACGCCTGCATGTTGTCTTTAGGTTCAATGCGATCTATGTATTTTCCAACCGCATTTCCTATTGCTTTGACCGAGTCATCCCCCCAGCAGTGAAGGGGAAGGTGCGACAGTCTGACCCAGAATGGAACAACATTCGGTATATCAAGTTTTGGATCGAAATCCGGGGTCCATTTGTTGAGGTAGAGACCCCTGGATTCCAGAAAGTAAGGCCCATTTCTGAATATTAGGTCTTTGTCCTCTTTGGTTTCGAAATGAAAAGTAAAATATCCTTTGCCACAGAATCTAATGGATATTTTACCCTGGATCTTGTCCGACCAGTTTCTTTCAACCCACCTTTGCACTATTCTGGGTGATGGCCACAATCCTGTAAATTGCCCAATCAATCCTTTCTTTGCTAGGGAAATGGCTGCCATGCGTGGGATGGTAGGCGGCAGTTGAACTTCCTGTAATACATCAAGCTTCTTCACAAACTTTGTTTTTGCTGGTCTAGGTCTTTGCGGAGGGAGTGACTTTACCAGAATGGAGAAGGCTCTTTGTAGCTCCGGGTCCCCACCGGATGGGTCCGGAGGGTCCATGTTGAAACTCGTTCAGGCGGCCCTGGCCGAGGCTCGATCGCGGGTTGCAGTCGCGCGCGCAACAGTCCAGTTTCAAATGAGCCCAACTGAGTATTAGAAATTAATTTTTTTTATTCATTATTTTATTATTAATTTATTATTTTGTTATTATTTTTATAGTTATTTATTATTTATTATTTGTTATTAAGTGGAGGGATTATTACATAGTTATTCTATGTTTTAAAAGTTATAATTTTAGGTTGAATTTGTTTGAAATCCTGTATGAATTTATTGAAACACACATTTGATCTATTAACTCTGTGCAATCTAAACCTCTGCAAATAATTTCAAAATACTTAATCCATTTATATATTCAAAAGCTAATTTTAAACAACAAAAATATAGAATCTAACCCAAAATTGTTTTATCAAACAAGCCCTACCTAGGGAGTATGAATTGCTGATAAGGTGTGAGATGATCAATTAAATCCTTCGTAAAATATTAGAAATGTAAGTGAAAATGTTGTGCTAAAATGTTGCTTTTTGGTGAGTGCCCTACCTCATTGGTTGTAATGAAGCTTTATAGCTTCTTCTTTTTTTTGCAGTGTTTGGTTCAAATTGATATGGAGAAACTTAGTTGCAACTCAATGAGATGTCAATTCCAAGAAACTTCTTTTGTTCAACCAATTGTCTCTTACAAAGTTCATGGGAATTGAATATAATTCATATAGAGTTGAATGTAATTGTGTTTGTGGCAGAGCCCCAAGGGATAGCTCAAATGGTCGAGTTCATGTTGCTAAGTACCTTTCCAATTGGGAGGTCACAGGGTCAAATCTCCTCGACGTCCTTGGGGTTAGGCCTGTTCAGATAGGCCGACGAGTAGATCCCTTCGGGTGGATCTGCCCTGATATTTCCCGTGGTCGAACGAGTAGATCCCTTCGGGTGGATCTGCCCCGATATTTCTCGTCGATGTAGTGACTCAGGTGGATCTGCCCTGATATTTCCCATGGTCGAACGAGTAGATCCCTTCGGGTGGATCTGCCCCGATATTTCTCGTCGATGTAGTGACCACTCACTGATCGTGAACCACAGTTTAAAAAAAATTGTGTTTGTGGCAATGAAGGCAAAGGAATATGAAACAAAACTTTTACTGTTATAACTCAAGTGAAATTTGACTTGAAATCATCTATAATTTGTGATTTTTTTTTTTTGTAAGTCAGATGAATATGTATTAAAGAAGAAAGTAATTTACAAAAATTCTGTTGAGGCAGACAGAAACCTGAGACAACCATTACAGCCTCGCTGTGACCCGGCATTGAGCTTCCAGAACCAAAAAAACCACCATGCGGGCCTATCAAAACCAAACTGCACACCACGTAGGGCGGCTATCTTAAAAACAAAGAGATATAGCGTCATGACATTGTCAAAATTAGATATTTGACCTAAAACAAGCATATTGCTGAGACGTATGGACTAAGCATAGGGCCGAAGCCGATACATAACACAGAGAATCAAGAGATAGACCAGAAAGACGGGCATGGAGCCGAAACATACAAAACTAAACCGAGAGAAACAGAGGACTAGGGGAGCCCGCCAGGGCGCGGGAAGCCACCCATCCTGCTAGCAGTGTCCAGACCCACATCGAGGATGTGTCTGTCAATTTTGGCTTGCAGTTCCTGCATGGAGTGTAGGTCCCGGGCCTCCTTCATCCTTTGTTCCTGCACTAAGGGGTCCGGGCTCAAAGTTTGCCTGAGCAACTTGATGAGCAGGGTCACTTTCTTGTTAACCACCTCCACCCCTTCTTGAACAGCGGAGATTCTACGTTCCAAGGACTCATGACTGGTGGGGGGATTACCAGGCTGAATATCTGGAGCAGGGAGATCCTTCCCGATGTGCTTCTTCCAAACTTCCTTCATCTCCAGGGCTTTCGCCAGGAGAGTCTTTATCCTCCAGATTTCCGCCTTAGTGCGTGTAAATTGAGTTTCTCTTTTGGTGGGTGTACCCGGGTCACTCAGCCAATCAACTTCATCCACTGCAGCTCCCCCTGCTTATTCGCTTCTTCCTTTTTAACTTCAGCCTCCAACTCAGCGAGTTTGCATTTGCTTCTCGTTGAGGCTCGAGTTACATACATATTCTGCGCATTGCGCAGATCTTGGTTAGCCGTCGCGCATCTACAGTTACCCGCATCCATAGTGTTCCCTCTAAACCACTCACAGCAAGTCCTTTCACTAACAGGCAGGTTGTTGTTGCTGGCCGAGCTGAGAACTGATGTGGGGGATGCCGAGCCCGAACCCCTGGTTAAATAGCCTTTAGCCATAGAATTCTCCAGAGAATGCCCTTCCTTCCGAACCAGAGAAGTGGTACTGTTGTAATTAATGCAGAGGGTGTTCGCACGCCTCTCAAATCCTTCCCCTGCAGGGACATAAATGTTTTTGATTGCCTTCCTATCAGGTTTGAGGCGAATTCCCTTTCTTCCCAAACGGTCTCTACGGATCTCCTCGTAGCATGAACCCTGTTGATGGTACCCATGTTTGGCTCTTCCTCACACTGAAGACCACCATTGCATCTATCCAATCGTCCTGCACTTGTGATGATAAACCCGATCATTGCCCGAATTTCCCTTTTGACGGTACCGGACAGATATACCGTTGCCGGTTAGGTCCGGTCGGTGTTGTTTAAGTCTTGTTGCGCCAGCTGTGCGCATCGATTTTTCATAATCGGACAGTTCACCTCCTCCCAACAGCTGTCCCATCCTCTTTCCTACCTGTCTACTCCACAGTTTGCCAGGTAATCCGTCAGCCCGTTTGCCCGACGCCTAACCGCATGGAAGACTAGACCTTGCATGCCATCCATGAGTTCTGCAATGCTTTCTGTGACTTTGGCTAGCCGCCAATGCTTAGTAGCTTTGTGTGCTTTTGTACCCCGCTGCAATTTGTGAGCTGTGGAAATGACCAGTGAGGAATCTCCTTCCAGAATGATGTTACAGAGGCGTCTGGATTTTGCAATTCTTAGACCATGTTCCAGAGCTGTGAATTCCATTTCATTATTCGTACTTTCCCCAAGCTCTTTATAGTACATATGTAGAATTTCTCCATGTTGGTTGCGTAAGACACCTCCAATTCCAGCCATGCCAGGGTTGCCTCTCGACGCCCCGTCAAAATTCAATTTTAAACCACCTTCCGGTGGGCATTGCCATTTATCGTTCTGTGAGGGTCGCTGAATTCTATGTTGCGGAACAGTAATATTGCTGGTTCCTTCCAACCGGAAGCTTTTCAAAATACGTAAGTCTTGTGCTGTTGGCTTTTCGTTGCTTTCCTCTTTACATTTGGTTTGAATTAACTACTGAATATTGGTGATTATGTTGTCTTTAGAGAAATCAATGTTCCTGTGTTCATCTTGGAAAATTCTGTGGTTGCGCTCCTTCCAGATAGACCAAAGTAAAAACCCTGGTACCGATTTCCATATGTTATTGACTCTTTGTATGCCAGAGAAGTCTGTCTTCCAATCCAGAATGGTGTTGTGAATAGAATCTCTCTTTCGATCAGAACTGCTAAGGATCCCTTCCATCCAACTCCATAATTGAGAGGCCCATTCACAGGTATTGAAAAGATGGTTCAGTGATTCCTCTTTGACAGAACACATAGGGCATCTAGAGGGTCCCTCAAAACCTTTCTTGCACAGATTGTCCCAAGTTAGAGTCTTGTTTCTCATCAGTAGCCAGAGGAAAGTTCTGATCTTCGGCCATAGAGACTATCCCATACCTTGCTGCACCATGGCATGACCTCTGCCTGTTCTTCCTTTTCTAATATGTTCCTGGCCTCTTTCAATGAGAAGTTGCCATTACCTTTGAGACCCCACCTTAGTTTGTCATCCTCTTCAGTTTTCCGGATCTTTCTTTTTAGGATGTGCTCATTGAAATGCTAATTGGTGTGGTTGTTTACCTCTGTATTCCCAGGATTTAAGTTTATCCAATCCCTCCAATTAGCATTTGTACTGTTTTGATTCTAGTATTGACTGACTCTGTATCTACCTTGAGTTTGATATGTTTGCTTTATGATTGTTAGTTCTGGAGAATCGAGTTTGGGAAGCTGCTGCCAGGCATCTTCCCAGAACAAGGCTAGCCTGCCGTTACGAATCTCCCAAAAGTTGTTTTCCTGAACTAGGTTCTTGTTACGTTTGGCATGATTCCATATGGGTGAGCCTTCTGGGGTTTCCTGTAGTCTGATGAGTTCCTGAGTGTCACAGTCTGGAACATATTTTTCTTTCCAATTCTGAGCCCATGGTGATGTGGTTCTCAATCCATTTCCACCATATCTTAGCTCCACAAGTTCGGTTGACCACTCCTGGATCAACTAGATTCAATCCCCCCTGGATTTCGGCATACAGAGTTTATTCCAAGCCACCAAAGCCCACTTTTTCTTATCCCCATTACCGCTCCAAAGGAAGGATCGTTGAATATTTCTCATTTGCTGCAGAATGCCTTTGGGGGCAGGAAGCATTGAGAGAAGGTATTGCGGGATGGCCTGAAGGACGGCTTTGGTTAGGATGAGCCTGCCCGCCAAATTAAGAGCTCTGTTCGTCCAATGCGAGCATCTTTTCTTCATGTTGGCTAGAATTTTCTCCCAATGCCCTTTCTGCCAGGGTCTGAGAGTCAGAGGAGCTCCCAAGTATCTCGAAGGCAGGAAGCCAATCCTGAATCCTAGTAGCTGGGATAAGTGAGTTTGAACTATCGGGTGTGTGTTGAAAAAAAAAATAGTGGATTTAGAAAAGTTAATTTCCATGCCAGAGGCCTGGCTAAAGAGATCCAGGATGTCTCTGTAAGCAATTGCCTCCTTCACAGTGGGAGATCCATGTAACATGGTGTCGTCGACAAACTATTGATGAGTGGTGGCAGGAAGCGATCTTATAGGCTGAAGACCCTTTATTGTCCCTTCCGCTTTCTTCTTGGCTATGGTTCGACTGAGGCCTTCCATTACGATAACGAAGAGAAAAGGGGATAAGGGATCCCCTTGTCTTATCCCCCTCGTAGGAGTGAAAGGGATAGATGGAGCACCGTTGACAAGGATGGAATATCTAGGAGATTTGATGAGTGCCAAAATCCACTTGATCCAGGTCCTGCAGAAGCCAAAAGCTCTTAGAACAGCTTCAAGATATTTCCAGCTGACTTTGTCATAAACTTTTGAGAGATCCAATTGCATGAGCATGCCTGCCTCTTTCCTGGAATGAAGTGAGTGAATCATCTCCTGTGCTAATAAGATGTTGTCGAGAATTTGCCTACCCTCAACGTAGCCCGATTGCTCTTCTGAGATTATGCCAGGGAGAATCGTCTTCAATCTGCTAGCTATGACTTTTGAAATAATCTTGTAAATTACATTACATAATGTAATGGGTCTGAATTTATCAGGTGTTTTGGCTTCTTCAACCTTGGGTATGAGTGCTAAAAAGGTGGAGTTGAGGGATTTTAGAATAATCCCTGAACGTCTGGAATCTTCCACCACCTCCCAAACTTCGTGTTTAACGATGCTCCAGCAGGCCTTGTAGAAATTGATGGTGAAACCATATGGACCTGGAGCTTTATCATTAGACATACTCTTAATCGCTTCCTCCACTTCTTCCAGGGATATTTCCCTGCATAGGGCCGAATTCTGGTCTGAGGTAATAGTCTTCGGGATAGCTGTTGTTAATTCCTTGATGGCTTCCTCTCTGTTTATGGGAGGTTCCTGAGCAATTGATTTAAAGTGGTCCGAGAGCAGAACAGAAATGTCGTTATGATTTCTTAGGATCTCCCCTGCATTGTTTTTCAGTTCGAGAATTCGATTGTTACTTCTATGGTCTAGAGCCGATTTGTGGAAAAATTTAGTATTCAGCTCTCCCTCTTTTAACCATTGAATTCTCGACTTTTGTCTCCATAGAGTCTCTTCTTGAGAGCACCGCTTATGCCATTGCTGAGAAAGAGTTTTTTCCTGTTCCATAGCCTCGGCACTAAGGTTTCCTGCTGCACCTTCTCTGTGGATCTGTTCCAGTTTGTTCTTCAGAATGACCTTCTCCTGGAATATGTTTCCGAAGACTGTTTTGTTCCAATCTTTTATCTTTTGTTTAGTTTTTTTTAGCTTCTTTTGTAGATTGAACATCTTGGAACCGCTGACCTCCAAGGGTTCTGACCACCATTTCTTTACCATCTCAAGGAAGTTGGGGTGGTCTAACCAGAACTTCTCAAACCGGAAGGGTTTGTTCCTTGGGGTACCCAAAACTTCAACAATGAGCGAGATTGGCCAGTGATCCGAGCCTCCACTAGGAAGGATATCTAATTCCTCTGTTATGCCATCCATTATGATGCTTTCTGAGATTAATAATCTATCCAAGCGAGAAGCTATTAGTCTGTCACCCCCTCTTCTGTTGTTCCAGGTGTAAAGGCCACTTTTGGGGTAGACATCTACAAGTTTGACAGTTTCAATGAAGTTTGTGAAATCTTCCGCATCTCTGTTTAGTTTCCTGAGACCTCCTTTTTTTTCCAAAAGGGTGGTTATCATATTGAAATCGCCCCCCAAAATACACTTAGATCTAGGATGCCTTCTGATAAGTCTAGTTAAAGCTTCTAAGAATGTTATCTTTTCTTCTAGTTTCTGAGGACTATAAATATTGATACAGAGGAAGGAACCAGAGTTACCTATGGGTTGGAACTCCACCGCCATGTAGTGCTTGTTAGCTTCCGCCGATAACATCTGGACTTCCCTTGAATCCCACATGGTTGCGAGGCCTCCTTCTCTTCCCTGACTTTCATTCTCTAGAATTTCCATATGTCTTCCCAGTTTTCTGCAAAGATTGCTGATATTAGGGCTGTTGCATTTAGTTTCCTGTAAAAACATGATTTCCGGTTTATACTTTTGGAGTTTCCGCTTTAAGATCCTGTGTTTCGCCTGGCTATTAAGCCCTCTGGCATTCCACGAGATTATCTTCATGTATAACTGAGTTTTATTGGAAGGACTGGAAGGCACTGAGTGCCTTCATCTTTCCTGATTTTACCATGATCATGCCTAGTTCCTGTAGTGTTTCACCACTTTTTTTCCGACCTCTTCTCTTCTTTTGTTTGGAACTGGAGGTTTTCCATAGAGGACTTTTTGCGTGTGAGTTGTTGCCTTTCGCCACACCTAGCTTCCTGTTCTGCCTTTCTAGTTCTGTCTTTTGCCTTGATATGAAGAGGTCGTTTACTATTCTGGCTTCTTCCTCCGATGCGTTCTCTATCCCTCGGGATTTCCAGTTCTTAGCCATTGCTGGTAGGTTCAAACCTTCTCTTGCTAACGCGTTTTCCCAATCTTGATCTTCGCTACCGCCATCATTGGTCAGCATATCAGTTTCTTCCTCAGTATCCTCTGTTCTTTCCTGCATTTGAACCTCATTATTGAGGTCCTCTACATGCGTATCTTCCCCTGTTGGTGTTTCTTTTTCCTCATTCTCTACTTCTGATGTTAGGATTTTGTGCTTATCCTCCGAGTCAGTTTCAGGGTCTAAGATCACAAAAGGATTGCTGTGGTTGTTTCTCTCCATGTTTCCTCTGATATTTTTTTCGTCTGTTTGCTCTCTTTCTGGATTTGGGTTTGATAAAGGCTTCTGTATCTTTGTGGGCTTGAGCTGCTTCAGTCTCTTGTTCCTTCTTGATCTTTGGGCAATCCCTTATCAGATGCCCATGTTCGTGGCATTTGCGGCAGCGGAAGGGAATCTGCTCATAATCGATATCCTAAAAGTAATCCTCGTCCCTATATTCCAACCAGAGTCCTTCATGTAGTGCCCCAGAGACGTCCATTTCAACACATATTCTGGCATAGGAAGTATATCTCTTTTGGAGAGTAGCTTCTGAGGCTTTGATGAATGTTCCCAACTTGTCACCAATTTGTTTCAGTGCATTCATACCCCAGTAGTCTATTGGAAGAGAGAATAAGCGGATCCAGACTGGGACTTGGGTGAAAGACTCCTTCTCCGGGGCAAAATTTGGTTTCCATGGTCTCATGTACAGACCAGCTGAAGCCAAAAAATAAGGACCCCCTTCAAAGACTCTGTCCTTATCTTCTAGGTTGGAGAAGACTACAGTAAAAAAACCTTTGGCTCCAAGGTGAAGTTTGACATCCCCTCGAGGCTTCCAATGCAGTTTGATCCAATGACAAAGAGTTCTTTCAAACGGCCAAATACCCATAAACTTGCAGATGATGGCTTGTTCTGCCATATGCTCTCTGTATGCCTGAATCTCTGGGTCAGTTATAACTACCCTTAGGTTATTGGTCTTTTTCGGTTTGCAGGTTCCACTGGATGAAGTGTATTTATTGGGGTTTGAACTGGGTTCCCCCTCCTTTTCCGGCTTTCCTTGTCTATAACCTATTTGCTTCCTCTCATCATCATCTTGTCGTTTCTCGTTTCCTGAAGAGTTGAATATTAAAGGAGTTTTGTCTTTAGCCCCTGTTAGGCTTTCTGTCTCTGTGCCTGTGCTATGCGTTGTTTCTTTTGTCTTGTCAGTATTCCCTTGAGGTTGATCCTTATTCCCTCTGCCAAGTTGCTTGCTGTTGTCAAGCCCAGAGATCCTGACCCCTTCCTTTCTGTCATACTTCTGTTTCTGCATAACTATTTGTTTAAAAGTAGGGGCCCCATTGGACCCCTCTACTTCCATGCAGTTGGTCAACACTTGACCTTGACGAAGCAGGGCTTCGAGGCGGGAGAAGACGGATTCCAGACCCGCAATCGCCTCAGCTCCTTGGAAGGCTCAAACGCGACAGTATTCATAGACAGTAGCTGAAGAGACGGCCAGCTGCTGCAACGCCAACCAAGGGACAGAGCCTGTAACTGAAACAGACCGCTTAAACCCTAACGGCCGGCATTAGAGCTTGCAGAGCTTCGAGGTATGATGTCTCTATAATTTGTGATTTACTATTAAATTAATTTTTAAATTAAATTGTAAAGACATGTTAATTAATATTTATGAATAATTCGTAATAACAAATGTTTTACTATTAATTTAAAAACTAAATTATACCTAGCACAGTTATATAAATTAAATCACTAGTAATTATAGATGGATATCAAAGCACTTAGTTTCTAATCAAAATGCCTTTTTCCTAAAATATTTGGTATCCTGAAAATAAAAATAAAAAAACCATTAAAAAGATTAAATATTAAAATAAATCAAATATATCATTAGCCATTTTCAAAAAAAATATAAATATTATAAGTTTGTCTATGATTTGTGATTTAGTACTAAATTGATTGAATTTGACAGTCACTTTGAATAAAACTAGGAAAGTTGCAGTATATTAAACAATTTTAACACAATTCACACATTAACTTTCTCCACGGTAACTGAGAAATTGAAGACTAACCTCCCAATAAATTTGGAACAATCTTGAAGAACTTGAAACAGAGTATGGAACTTCAAAGTGGGATCCTGATAATATCCAGGAGCTTCAAATCCTCTTGAAACAGAATATGGAACTTCAAAGTGGAATCCTGATAATATCCCAGCTGGAGTTTCAAATCTTTTGACCTGCGAGAATAATATACATTAATCACATACACACAAAAAGACTTAAAAAAATAAAATAAAACTTCTTGAATTTAACAAATTAATTTCTTGAATTCTTGAATTCAATTTCTTGTTACAAGATCAACTTCTTGAATTTTTTATATACTTGGAAACAAAAATTATTAAATCTATGCTTAAATAAAACAAATTCAACAAAGTTAGGAAAATTATGCTCACGAGATTCTAAAAATTAGTAACTATACATTACTTTCTTAATAATAAAATTAGGAAAGAAATGCTCACAAGATTCTAAAAACTAATCATTGATTATATTAATTATAAAAGCTATATGTAAACAAGAAAACAAATTATGAATAATGTAATTGGAATTGAAAATAGAGAAAAAAAAATAGAAAACAGTAAGAAAACTTTAAAAATACTATCACAAAAAGATTTTTTAATTATTTTTTTCTCTTTAAATTTTTTCATCTTAAATTGAAAATATGGAGAAAAAACTATAATTCATGAAAATGAAAAAAAAAAAAAACAAAAAACAAAAAACAAAAAAATAGTTACTAATAAAAATGGAAGTAACTAAACAACCTTTAATAAGATCTCAACCAATCACCTTACAAATAAATAAATTTAAATAATAATTAAAAACAAAAAATGAATTCTCAATGTTAAACTATGGATAAGTGACATAAATTTTTGGTCAAAAGCAAAACTACAAGTATAATAATTAAAAAAAAACAAGAACAACTAAAGCAACTACATTCAATGACCAAATAATAACAATCTTAACCTAAGTTGATATGAATTTTATTCAAAGAAAAAGCCTATATGTTTTAGTCCTTAAAATCTTAGACCTTATATAATTTATATGTGATATAATTTATTTATCATATAGTTATGCTTAATCAACCTAGATCTATTTTTTAACTCAGAATCTACCAAGCTCAAGAGAGATCAAATCCCTTTTCAATCTAAAAGAGGTTACAGGTTATTTTATGTAATTTGACCAATTTATTTTAATTTATAATTAATTTTTATTTTTATTTATTTTTTAATTGTAATTTATTTAATTTTGATTGTTATGTAATTTGACCTTGTCAAAATGTTTACATAACATAACTTTACAGCATCTCTTCCATACTAGCCTCTAGGTGCAAATCAACCTATATCCATTTTAACTCTAGATCTACCAAGAGCAAAGAGGATCAAATTTCTTTAGGTGCAATCAATTTAGGTGCAACATTTATAATTATTAATTTTATTAATTTTAGTTTTTTGTATTTTTATTTTTATATTTGATTTATTTTGTAATTGTATTTTAAATTTATTTTTATTGTTATGTAATTTGACCAAATCAAAATGTTTACATAAAATAGCATAACCTTACAACATCTCTTCCATATTGGACTCGAGAGCCCCTAATCACAAAAACATTATGAATTTATATAATTTACATAAATATATAATAATAGTAATAAATTGTAAAAGAATAATTATGAATATATTTTTTAAGCTAAAGGTTAAATAAGCCTCAAGGGTTAGCTCAATTGGTCAAGGTTATGTTGCTAAAAGTACCTTGCCATTAGGAGGTCACACGTTTAATTCTCCTTGACACCCTTGGGGTTAAGCTTGGATTAGTTTGGTTGGGGGTGTGGTTCCTTTGGGATTAAGAGTGAAGGTTATTATAAAGTGTATAATTTTATTGGATATAGTTTTATTGATGAGTGTAGGGATATTAACTTTCCTGCAATTTTTTATTTTTATTTTTTTAAGCAAAACTAAAATTGCTTTTAATTAGTTAAGAGTTTGCTTCCTTTATTGCAAGAATATAGGTTAAAGACCCAAGGGCCTGACATTTGATGGTAAGGAAAGTCTACCTTCTTATCAACTATATATAGCTTGGATGGAGTGTGTGTTCACCTCCTCACTCAGGTTCAATTCCCACAAGTGATGTGTTGGCTTGTTGTGATAAGGCTATAAGGGTGGACACCCTCTGGGATAGAGGTCCATTTAGGCATGCCTCAACCCTTTCCAAGTCACAAGTTATCGGTATATCTAGCTTGCACAGTGTCAAATATACTCTTAGGTTATAGTAGCAACTTGTAAGTTTGATGATGGGCCTAGCCTAGATCACTAATGGGTTACCATTTCCCATAGTTTAAAACAAAAAGACAAGAAAATAAAATTTGCACCCTTAGGAACCACTTGTAAATTTGTAACAACCCTAGCCAAAATTCCATGTAATAAAGTTAATAAATAACCAAGATCATGGGATGCTTATTCCAAGCTTAATGTTGGGAAAAAAACATCTTAGTGTGGGTGTTCATTTGGTTTATTATGGATAAGGAAATTGGAAAAGGCAATGGAAAAGGCTTTGGAAAGGCATGAGGAATTATTTGGCATTTTATTTATGAAAATAAAGGAAATTAGGAGAAAAGGAAGGTGAAAGGTCATAGGTTGCATGTGGGGAGGAAAATGAAGAAAAAATAGAGGCCTCATTAATAAAAAACATCTTGAGGATCAATTGGTAACCTTTTGTCAGTTCAGTTTTGGAGCTCTCACTCTATTCTCTCTCTCACACACTCTTAGATGCTTAGAGTTTTCTTGGAGCACTTCAACATTGGATCAAGAAAAGAAAAGAAGGTAAAGGAAAGAAAGGATCAAGAAAGGAAGAGAAGGATCAAGCAATTACAAGGAGATTATTTGCAGGTATCGATTTGCATGTGTGATTTCCATGTTAGTTTTGGCATGCATGGTTATGCAAGTGTGTCTTGGGTTCTCTTGTTGTCATTGGCATGGGTTTTGCTAGGTGTGACAATGTTCTTCAGCCTTGCCTTTCCATTTCCACATAGTCATGGTGTGATGGGTTCTCATGTTTTTTGTTGAGTTGGATTGTTGAATGGATATGAAACTCAATGAGGTGGTCTCTGAAAGAAAGAAAACATGGCCTAGTGATCCCTTAATCAGACTCTACATTGCGGTAAAGCCTTAGCCTAGTAACCCCTGAACCGAACTGTGGGTAGCGGTAAATCTAGATTTTGTGTTACTTTGGTGGGCCTAGGAATCCTCGACTGGTGAATGGTGGAATATACAGTAAATCCTAGAGGTGGGTTCCCTTAATCAGGCCTAGGAATCCTTGGACGGTGAATGCCAAGATATACGGTAAATCCTAGAGGGTGGAGTCTCGGTTAAGGCCTAGCAATCCAATGTGGATTGCGGTAGAGCCTAAAGACTAGGATATAGGAAAATTTCTCACAGTGTAGGTGGAGAAATCCGGTGGCCTCCATGCTTGTTTAGGAACTAGTGATCCGGTGTGGATTACGGTAAATACTAGTTCTATTGATGAGGTTGGTGGTGTAGCCTCGGGAAGCCCTGGTTTATGTTGGTTATGAGTCCCACATTCATGCTTGGAATATGGCACAACGGTGATTGGCTGAAAGAAAGATTCGGTTAAGCCAAACTATAGTCAGGTGGTTCATGGAAGTCCCATACCTGGTTGGCTTTTGCACTCATTAATAAGGAGCTCTTTCTCCTTGGTATTTCATGTGTAAATATATCGGTTTATATGTGGATTTTATGGTTGTCGTATCCTTGTTATTTATGTTGTTTATGAGTATGTTTTATGACAATGATGATGTATGGCTTTCATCATGTTTTGATTTTTAAATGAATGAACAAAGAATATATGACCCAATAAATATTAATGCAATTAATGTGATAAGGCATCAATGCTTCTTATTGATTTTTAGATAAATATGAGACCCCTATGCTCAGATCTGTTGTTATGACCTGTAGAATGCATATTTGTGACATGTTTGACAAAATTCTTGTCATGGCTAGTAGGGGTCCAGTCAAGTATTTGTATTAGTATCATTGTTTTGATGTTATTTTTCATTCCTGAAGGTTTCATGGAGTTCTGGGCAGTGGCTTGATTCATGGCCCTTAAAAAGTGGCATAAAATATGGGGTAATTGGCTCTGAACTAACTGAAAAAGTCCCTAGTCACTTGCATTCCCTTGCTATGGGAGCAACTAGAGGGTCTAAGTCACATGCATTCCAATGTCATGGGAGCAACTGAGGCTCTAGGCCAGTAAAATGTTAAGTTGCCTCAGGGGTTGGTCACCTGGAAATGTTGGTTGGCTCCTAGAGGTTTTATAACATGTGTAAAATATCATATTAGTTGTGTTTTGTCAATTCTACTTCCTTAACTATACAAGGGGAATTGAATCAAATCATAGTAGTCTCTTATCACATGTTTACCCCAGTGGACCGGTAAAATTGGGTAAATGTGGGAGGAGGGTGTTACATAGTGGTATCAGATCATGGTTCACCCCTTGGACTAGATGGGTGGTGTGTTGGTCATGCATTCATGTCAGTTGCATATGTGTTGCTTATACTTATGGTTTATGTGCTTGTTTCATATGCATGGTGTTGGTCATGGTCACAGTTGTGTTGTCATGTGAAAGTTTATGGTGTTGTTGTTGGATGTGTTGATCATGAGTGTATGTCAATCATGCATTGGTTATGCATGTCTATGCTTATATGTTGATTATGCATACAATGACATGGTTGTAGTTGTCATGCATGGGGTTGTGAGGTGTGGTTGATATGGTCATGCATTGATGACTGAACTATGGTTAGGATGATATCTATATGTCATTATGATTATGTTTATACATGTATTGCGTTATTATTGATGATCTTGCAAATGAGATATCCTCCTTGAACTATACTGAGGTATGTTGATTATGTTTATATTTTGGTTTAGCTGACATGGTATGCTTGGTAGGAAAGATATCAAAGATGACTAGCAAGATGGTAGACTACAATTCATGAGACTCTTCCTATGGATCAAATGAGCAGCGTGGTGTTGGGCACTCTTCTGACTTAGCTGACACATTGAGAAGAATGAAGGAAGAATTAATAAGTTGTAAGTAGACAATGACAAAATCATGCAAGCACTGGAGAAACAAGCAGAAGTTAATGCAGTAATCCTTCAGAGTTTGTGAGAATTGCATAGGCAGGGACCACTTCAGATCAACCATGGGTAGGTGGACAAAACTAATGGGGCATATGGTAGTAGGTCTCATGGTGGTCACAGGTCAGATATGGATGACATGGTTAGAGATGGAAGGCTCTTGGACACTTCGGATAGGAGAGGTGATGGACACAGGTACTATTATAGTTCTGGTTCTGACAAGCACCATGATCGTCATCTCTATCACCCTTATAGGATGAGTGATAGGGTATATTTTCCAAATGAGTTTAAGAAAGCTAAGCCACCTACTTTTGATGGAGATTTGAAGAAACTAGAGGATGCAAAGGCTTGGTTACTTGGGATGAAGAATTTCTTTGAACTACATGAGTACACAAAGAATATGAAGGCCATAATAGATATCTCCAGTCTCAAAGGGAAAGTAGACATCTGGTGGGAAGATGTAAGGCGGGTTAGAGACATTAGGGCAGAGGATTTGAGTTGGCATGATTTCAAAGCACTTTTCAAGAAGAAGTACTTGTCAGAAAGGTACCACGACTATGAGGCCAAATAATTTTACGAGCTAAAGATGGGATTGATGACTAATGAGGAGTATACGACTAAGTTCCTAGAGCTATTGAGGCATGCACCATATCTCAAATATGAGAAGGCTAAGGTTCAAATATTTGTCAGTGGATTTCCATTAGTTTTTAGAGATCGAATTATGATGAGCCTCGGTCACTTTAGGAAGTTATTGGGAAACTAAAACATTTCTATGAGCAGTCAAAGCATAAGAATGAATCTCAACAAGGATGGAAAGGGAAAGATAAAGGTAAAGGTAAATGGAAGCTGAAAAGAAAAAGGCCTCATAATGCAGAAGAGAAAGAAAATGTTGCACCATACAAGAAATTCAATGTAGCTATACAAGGACATGGGTCACAATAGTATAATAGAGGTGGTGGTACAGGATGGTTAGAGTGTTGGACATGTGGTAAGGAACATATTAAGAAGGATTGTCCACATAATTAAGGTGGTAGACCTGAGATTTACAGTGCATAGGAAGTGCAGATAGTTGGGGATGTTGGGAAGAGCATTCCACAGATTTATGCAGCACTGGCAAGCAGGCAGAGCACCAGTCAACTATTAACGAGATGGACAGTAAGATTTGTGATCAATTTGTTTCCATTTTGATTGACCCTAGATCTAATTATAGTTATGTTAATCCTGACCTAGTGGATAAGTGTGGTTTGAATAAAGAAGTGCATGTAGAATCTTGGTTAGTGCAATTGGCTATAGGTACAAAGAAGAGAGTTATTGGGTAAGAGCGTGTGCATTCGAGTTGAATGGTATGCCTATATCAACACATTTGAATGTATTGTCGTTGTGATCATATAGTATGCTATTGGGCATGGCCTCAATAAATATTCATAGGACCAAGGTAGATTGTTATGAAAAATTCATTTAGTGCTTGGATGGAAATGGAGAATAGAGAATCTTGCAAGGTAAGAAGAAGGAAACATCAGTTAGAATGGTGAAAACTATGCAGGCAAAGCGCAGTTGCAGAAAAGGGTGTTTTTTATTTGTAGTGCATATTTCTAGTGACAAAGGTAAGGAAGTTGAGGATACAGATGTCTTGAGAAGGAACCCAGTTCTACAGCAATTTCAGGATGTGTTTCCAATAGCGATTTCAGAGTTGTTGCCACAAAGAGAAGTGGACTTTTATATTGAGTTGGTACGAGGGAAAGCACCAACATCGAAGGCACCTTATAGGATGAGCACACCAGAGTTAGTAGAGTTGAAATTACAATTTAATGAAATACTTGACAAGGGATACATTAGGCCAAGTGTATCACCGTGGGGTGCACTGGTATTGTTTGTGAAGAGGAAGGATGGTACTCTCAAGTTATGCATCGATTACAGGTAATTGAGTAAGGTAACCATCAAGAACAAGTATCCATTCTCGAGGATTGATGACTTGTTTTATCAGTTGAAGGGAGTAGCAGCGTTCTCAAAGATCAATCTGAGATCCAGATATCATTAGGTACGCATCAAGGAAGAGGACATTTACAAGAAAACTTTCCAGACTAGGTATGGGCATTATGAGTTTGTTGTAGTACCATTTGGTTTGACTATTGCTCCAACTACTTTTATGTGCTTGATGAATAGTGTATTGCTTCCTTATCTGGACAAGTTTTTGTATTTATTGATATATTCTAAAAATGAGGAAGAACATGTTGAGCATGTAGCAGCAATGTTGAGATTGCTAAGAGAGCATCAGTTGTATGCCAAGCTTAGAAAATGCAGTTTCCTTCAAACAGAGGTACATTACTTCGGACATGTTGTTTCCAAGGAAGGTATAGTAGTGGATCCAGAGAAGATAAGAGTTATCATGGAACAGGAAACTCCTAGAAATGTAGATGAGGTAATATCATTTATGGGGTTAGTAGGTTACTATAGGAGGTTCATTAGGAACTTATCTCACATTGCATATCATATTACATCATTGCAAATGAAAGGTAAGAAATTTGAATGGATAGAGGAATGTGCAGCTAGTTTTGGGCAATTGAAGCAGTTGTTGACAAATGCTCCAGTGTTAAAGATTGCATATCCGGACAAATAATTTGTGGTATGCACATATTCTTGCAATATAAGACTTGATGGAGTCCTTATGCAGGAAGGACAAGTAGTGTACTATGAGTCATGGAAACTGAATAAGCATGATCAAAATTATCTGACACATGATCTTGAGTTAGCAACGATCATCCATATGTTGAAGATGTGGAGGCACTATATTCTTGGAAGGATGTTTGTATTGATGAGTGATCACATTGGGTTGAGATACTTGTTTGATTAGTCGAATTTGAATTCCAGGCAAGCTAGATGGTTGGCCACTATTAGTGAGTTTGATTTTGAGATCAAGTACATTAAGGGTAAAGAGAAGAGGGTTGTAGATGCTCTTAGCAGGCAGATACAGTTGAATCATATAGCAGCTCTGATTTCTTATGGGACAGATTTACAAGATCATATCTTACAGGCAAGTCAGTAATATGGAAGGTACATGGAGCTTATGCACATATTACCACAGGGTACAGGTGATCAGGATGTGGAATATCATCTCATAATAGATGGTTTTATCAGATTTAGGGATAGGATATATATGTCAGATAGTAATGAGCTCAAGAAGACTATCTTGACAAAGTTTCATGTGAAACCATATTCAAGTCACCCAGGATATCAAAAGACATTGACATCAATGAAGAAGTTTTATTATTGGCCGAATTTGAAAAAGGACGTGGCAAAGTTTGTGGATGTTTGGACTGTCAACAGGTGAAGGCAAATTGTAAGCATCTTGGTGGACTACTATAGTCGATTTCAATTCTAGAGAGGAAGTGGGAGGTCATTTCCATATATTTCATCACACGTTTTCTGAGGACATATAGACAACATGATTCCATCATGGTTGTGGTGGAAAGGTTGACAAATGTAGCGCACTTCATTCCAGCGAAGTCTATTTTTTCAACTAGTGATGTAGCACATGTATTCAACAGAGATGTAGTGAGATTGCATGGTGTTCAAAAGAAGATTGTGTTAGACAGGGATGCTAAGTTCACTTCCAAGTTTTGGAAGGATTTGTTCGCGGGATTGGGGACAAAGTTGACCTTCAGTACAACTTATCATTCGCAGACAGATGGGCAGATAGAGAGGGTCAACTGGATATTGGAGGACATGTCGAGGATGTATGTGATGCACCAACAACAGAAGTGGGAAGAGTATCTTCAACTGGTTGAGTTCATTTACAACAATGGGTATCAGGAATCTTTGAGGATGAGTCTGTTTGAGGTATTATATGGGCAGAGTTATAATACTCCCATCATTTGGAGTGATCCAGTTAATAGGTTGTTGATTGGATCAGATATGTTGGAAAAGATGGAAGAGGAAGTGCAGGTTATCAAGAAGAATCTAAAGGTAGCACATGACAGACATAAAAGTTATGCAGATTGAAAAAAGTTGTTTAAGGAGTTTCAGGTTGGCGAACAAGTGTATTTTTGCATCAAGCCCAAGAATATCTCCTTACGAATTGGATCGTGTGCTAAGATGGGACCTTGGTTTTATGGCCCTTTCAAGATTCTTAAAAGGATTGGACTAGTATTTTATCGACTTACACTACCTCCGATAGTCAAAGTCCATGATGTTTTCCATGTGTCATTGCTTAAGAAGTATGTTAAATATGTTGATCATGAGATTGACTGGTTTGTATTACAGGTGGAGCCAGATGGAGAATTCCAGCTAGAAAACCAATGTATAATGCAATGAAAGATGTTCATGCTCCATAACCGAGCAATCGAGCAGGTTAAAGTGCAATGGAAGCACTTTGGGCCCGATGAAACTACATGGGAGATGGAGGATCAAATGCGGGCTAGGTCTCCTTCTCTATTCGTTGGATGAGCAAATGTTTCTGGTATATGTTTTAGTGTGATGTTTTTGGTATATGGATGTAAATATTTCCATGAGTTATGTTATAAAGCTCTAATAAGGAGCATGGGTGTCATGCTAGTATGGTTCTTAGGTTGTTATGTGTCATGTTGGTTTTCTTCTTACAGGTTGATCATTATAAATACTTCATTGAGCTAAGTTATAAAGCACCATGGGCAATATGTTTTTCTTTAAGCAATCTTGTTGGTTGTAGGTGTCATTGAATACCGAGGACGGTGTTCCCCCAAGGGGCAGGGTTCTGTAACAGCCTTGGTCAAAATTCCATGTAATAAAGTTAATAAAGGAAAAATAATAACCAAGGTCATGGGACACTTATTCCAAGTTGAATGTTGGGAAATTACATCCTAGTGTGGGTGTTCATCTAGTTTATTATGACTAAGGAAATTGGCAAAGGAAATGGAAAAGGATTTGGAAATTCATGAGACATTAATTGGCATTTTATTTATGAAAATAAAGGAAATTAGGAGAAAAGGAAGGTGAAAGGTCACAAGTTGCATGTAAGGAGGAAAATGAAGAAAAATAGAGACCTTATTAATAAAAAGGCTTTTGAGGATTAGTTGGTAACCTTTTGTTAGTTCAGTTTTGGAGCTCTCTCTTTATTCTCTCTCTCTCGCACTCTTGGACACTTAGAGTTTTATTGGATTACTTATGCATTGGATCAAGAAAATTAAAGAAGGCAAAGGAACGCAAGGATCAAGAAAGGAAGAGCAGGATCAAGCAATTATAGTGGGATTATTTGCAGGCATCAGTTTGCATGTGTGATTTCCTTGCTTTTTTTAACATGCATGGTTATGCATGTGTGTTATGGGTTCCCCTATTGTCATAGGCATGGGTTTTTCTAGGTGTGACAACATTCTTCAGCCTTGCCTTGCCATTTCAAGATAGCCATGGTGTGATGGGTTCTCATGTTTTTGGTTTAGCTAGATTTCCAAATGGATCTGAAATTGAGTGAGGTGATCTCTGAAAGAAATAACACATGGCCTAGTGATCCCAGAATCAGACTATGGATTGCGGTAAATCCTTAGCCTAGTAACCCCTAAACTAGAGTGTGGGTTGTGGTTAAGTTGTATTTGTGTTACCTTGGTGGGCCTAGGAATCCTCGACTAGTGAATGGCGTGATATACGGTAAATCCTAGAGGTGGGTGTCCTAAACCAGGCCTAGGAATCCTTGGTCGATGAATGGTAGGATATATGGTAAAGCCTAGAGGATGGAGTCTTAGTTAAGGCCTAGCAATCTGATGTGGATTGCAGTAAAGCCTAGAGGCTAGGAGACAAGAAAATTCCTCATGGTGTAGGTGGAGAAACTTGGTGGTATCCATGCTTGTTTAGGGCCTAGTGAGCTGGTGGAAATTGCAGTAAAGCCTAGCTCTATTGATGAGGGTGAGGTCGTGTAGCCTTGGGAAGCCTTGATTGATTTTGGTTATGAGTCTCAATTCTTGCTTGGAATATGGCACGAGGGTGATTGGCTTAAAGAAATATTTGGTTAAGCCAATATGTGGTCGGGTGGTTCGTGGAAGTCCCATACTTGACTGGATTTTGCGCTCATTAATAAAGAGATATTTCTCCTTGGTATTTCATGTGTAAATGTATTGGTTTATATGTGGATTTTATGGTTGTTGTATCCTTGTTATTTATGTTGGTTATGAGTGTGTTTTATGACATTGATGATATATGGCTATCATCATGTTTTGATTAGTAGATGAATGAACAAAAAATATATGACCTAATAGAGGATAATGAAGTTAATGTGATAAGGCATCAATACTTCTTAGAGATTCTCATATAAGTATGAGACACTTATGCTTAGATATGTTGTTATGACCTGTAGAATGCATATTTGTGACATGTTTGATGGAATACCTTTCATGGCTAGTAGGGGTCAAGTCAAGTATTTGCATTAGTATCATTATTTCAATGTTACTTTTCATTCCTGAAGGTTTCATGGAGTTCTGGGTAGTAGCCTGGGTCCTAGCCTTGAAAAAGTGGCACAGAATCCGGGGTCATTGGCTTTGAACTAGTTGAAAAATTCCCTTATCGCCTACATTCCCTTGTTGTGGGAGCGACTAGAGGGTCCCATTCACATGCATTCCCATTTCATGGGAGCGATTGAGGCTTTAGGTCAGTAAAATGTTAAGTTTCCTCTCAGGTTGGTCACCTAGAAAGGTTGGTTGGTTCCTGGAGGTTCTGTAACATGTGTAGAAGGTTAGGTTGGTTGTGTTTTGTTGGTTCCACTTCCTTAAATATACATAGGGAGTTGAATAAGATCATAGTAACCTCTCATCACATGTTTACCCCAACAAACCGATTAACTTGGGTAAATGTGGGAGGTGGGTGTTAAAAAATTATTTTAGGTGGCATGGTTTCTCTTGAATAAAAATGATGAGTCAACTTGTATTTACTCATAGTAGCCAATGATTATTGTATTTAATTCTAATTAAAAACTGAAATATGATATTCCTTACCACCTTCGAGAAAATAATTGCAATAATTATAGATAAATATAGGATGAATGCCCATGGAAAAAAAATTATAATAAGTCATGGGTGAAATCTTTTATAAAAGAGCTTATAACTACGTTGAAAACATATAGTTATTTTTTTTTTAATAAGCATGGGAATCAATAATTCTTGGGTTGATCTAAGCTAGGTTGGGAATCAAACCCACTAGCTACTGTTAAAATATCCTAAAACCAACTATCTAAGCAAATAAATTAGATCTAGTTACTTGTTGGTGATATTAACTTGTGCATGTAGTGGAAAACGAGAAATGCAATCACACATAGTGCACAAATACTTTTTCCCTTCTAAATATGTTCATCATACCAAATTATCTTCATAACTTACAACAACTCCCTTATATGGGAAAATGGTTTTAAGAAATTAATCAAACGAACAACAAACTTGAAAATTACAGTTAAATCAAGGTAGCCTACCCCAAATCCATATGGTTGTACAAAATTCGTACAACTATATGAAATTTATACGGATGGTGGTACAACCTACTTTGTTGGGTTGTATGGTTGCTCTTTTCCTTGCTCTCGATTGGTTGTCTATCCTTGCTTAAGATTGATTTCCTTCTTGCTGAACTATTGTTGAACTCCTTACCAATAGTTGAAAATCATACCTCTGACTTTCTTCTTCACTCACATGACTTTGAAGTGAATGCTCTGTGTGTATTTATCCTTTTCCCTTTCTTTCTTTTATGACTTCAACACGAGCCAAAAATCTAATCTTCAATTGTTGAGATCTAACTGTGAGATCAATAACTCTTTTTTTACTTAAATTATTAAGTGACCCACTTTAGTCACTTTATTAACTAAAATTCACTTTAATAAAATAGTGTTCTTTATATAATTAATTAATTGAACTTCTAAAAAAACATAGGATACTTTTAATGACGATTTCCATAAGTAGACACCCTCGTGAAAATACCTCTGAGCTACAAACACTAACAAATGCCACTATAACCCAAGAGTATACAACAATCCACAAGGCAGATATACCAATAACATGTGACTTAGTGAGAGTTAAGACGTTTCAAGCCACACCAAAGTATACCTTTATCCTTGGGGTGTTTATACCACATTGGACTACCATATCACTCATGGGAATTGGATGGAAGATATATAGATCTCATAACTAAATTAAAAATATGTAAAAAAAGAATTA
>APFE031545536.1:223037-242679 GCA_000404065.3 Pinus taeda | reverse complement strand
TACTTTAGATTCAAACTTGGGGGATAATGATCTTAGAACCTTTTCAACCACAATAGCCTCTTTTATTTCTTCACCCAAATTTTTCATACAATTTACAATTTCATCTACCCGAAGAAAATAGTTAGCCACACTTTCATCATTATACATCTTGAGATTCTCATACTGAATTATGAGAGTTTGAAGTTTGGCACGCTTTACCTGTTCATCTCCTTCATAGCTTGTGACAATTTTGTCCCATATCTCTTTTGCGGATTTATAGTGCACTACCTTCATGAATTCTATCTGAGATATACACCCTAATAGGGTACTGACTGCTTTTGCATTTGTTTCATATTTCGTTTTCTCGTCTGCATCTGTAGGAGTAGTTGAAGGAAAAGCATATCCTGTTTCTACAATGTTCCAAACTTCTGTACCAAGAGATTGAAGATAGGCAGTAACTCTTACCTTCCAATAATTGAAGTTTCTCCCATCAAAAACCGGTGGCCTGATAGATGCTTCCCTCTCGTAGTTGCTAATGATGAAAGATCTTCCTTCAAGCGATCAAGCTTCTTTAGAAGGACCGGATCTGATACCAATTGTTGTGAATAATACTGAGAGGGGGGGGTGAATCAGTATTATCTAGTCCTTTTACCAAATCTTCCTTATTTATACTTTGAATTATTTTTTCATATCATTACCATAAAATAATGAGCATGAACAAGAAAAACAGACAGTCACATCAAAGAACACCAGATATAAGGTGGAAACCCAATGTGGGTGAAAACCACCTGCTGCAATATGTCTCTATATTCTTTCAAATTAGAAACTCCTTTTACAATGGTCTTGTACTGGTGCAGTCCTTTACCAGTACGCAGGCTGCAACCTGTAGAGAGCTACAACTCTCTCTCGTTTTCGAGTCTCTCCTGGAAGGGAGCTACAACCCCCTACTTCTTTTCTTTCAAGGACCATTTTTCATAAATTTCAAACTGGATCCATAAATATCAAATGATCATCAAGTACCAGTAAGTCACCCAGATAACTAGATCTACAATAATAGAAAAGTAAACCCAAAACACCTTCTGCGGCGTCTCCTGCGGTGCCTCCTGTGGCGTCTCCTGCGGTGCCTCCTGCGGCGTCTCCTGCGGCGCCTCTTGCGGCATCTCCTGCGGTGCCTCCTGTGGCGTCTCTTGTGGCGCCTCCTGTGGCGTCTGTGGCGCCTCCTGTGGCGTCTCCTGCGGCGCCTTCTGTGGCATCTCCTGCGGCGCCTTCTGTGGTGTCTCCTGCGGCGCCTTCTGCGGCATCTCCTGTGGCGCCTTCTGTGGCGCCTCCTGTGGCGTCTCCTGCGGCACCTCCTGCGGCATCTCCTGCGGCACCTCCTGCGGCGTCTCCTGCGACGCCTCCTACGGTGTCTCCTGTGGCGCCTCCACACTTCCGCAGTTGCAGCGCTCGAGAGATCACCCTTCACAGATTCACTTTCCACTTCACTTTCATATAGATTGAGCTTTTGAAACACTAACCCAATATTTCAGATCTTAAGATATTCAACCCAAAAGCATACACAAGCCAAATGATCTCCTTTGCTTTATATAGGCAAGCTCTTCCTCAAATCATGGACCAATACCACGGGCCAAAACCATAACAAACCAATACCATCAACTCAATACTAGGGATCAACACGTCTGTCGAGATGCCATGGTCCAAAAACCATAGGTTCAAATTCCAAGGACTAACTACCATGGACCAAAGGTAAGTTTTCCCACATGAAATAAACTTTTCTCTGCATAAAATTCCGTGAACTTTTCTCCACATGAAATAAACTTTTATAAACTTTTCTCTGAATAAAATTCCGTGAACTTTTCTCCTACGTAATTCTTAATTCTCATCATATTGAGAGCCATGCCATGGGTGTTGCCATCAAGTACAAGATCTGTAACATATAACCATACCAGAAACATAATGCCAACAATCTTCATAGGATCATTGTCTTCATCCACTTCCAGAGATCCTCGAGAGACACCAAAGACGGTCGATTTGGCTCAAGCCATTGCTGAGCCCAACATTTTTTCCAAATCAAAGGAAATTAAGAAAAGGAATGAAATGCTAAAAGCCTCCACTTATACACAGTTCTAGAGACAAAAAACTATGTCTATAGGCATATTACTATCAACACTCAACTCATAGAAGGGTAAAATGCCTATAGCATTTCTCAAAGCCAAAGTACCAGCCCTGAGGTCAACTGTAGATTACAAGGAACTTGTGTTCACTTTTAATGCACAACATATTCATCCCATAGACTAGATGGACCTGCATAGACAAAGTAGTGAGATGATGTATTCCATAGTCACTAACACTATTATGTCTACTTATAAATTACAGGTATCAATAAATAATGTACAGGCACAACTAAAATTAGAGAAGATTTCATCCTTAGCTGAGGATAGTAGAATCAAATCATTGTAGGACTTGGTAATAAAGTTGGGATATAAACCCAAATATATTAAGGCATCTGAAGAAATTCTGAAGAAAAAGGATTCTGATATAACAACCTTGAGAAAACAATTGAAGTTTCCTACTACAGAGGATCCATGAGTCAAGGAGCTATGAGAGAGTGAGAAGAAGAAAGAGGATATGTTTAGGATAGTCAATGAGCTTAATATCCAAATAGAGACATGGAGATAGAGTTAAATAAAATTGCTCAAAGAAAAAGAGCAGGCACAATAGTTGGTCATAGTTCCTCTTAATGTAGTTCCAATTGTAGTGGCCATAGCTACAAGTGTTTCTTCATCTACACCAACAACTATAATAGATTCAACAAGTGAATTGTTCAGAGCCATGTTTATTTTAACTATCCAAGAGCAGGAAATTACAAAGATAAAATCTCAAATTGAGACAACATCAGAATAAAAGTTAAATATTGATAATTTTTATGTGGCAGAGTTACAGAAAACCCATCAATTAAATCTAAAAATTAAGCATTTACATAGTGAATCAATGATGGTTCATAGTCTTCCTCAAGCCAGAGAGGATATATGGACTGAAATTGGTGAAGCCATCACAGAGATATGCAACACTAGGACTTCCCGGGAGGTCACCCATCCCAGTACTACTCTAGCCCAAGCGTGCTTAACTGCGGAGTTCTGATGGGATCCGGTGCATTAACGCTTGTATGATCGCACCCAGCCATCATAGAGATATGGCCTTCTATATAGATCATTTTTTAGGGCAGTAGTTATTGCAGAAATCCAAAGAAGTAATTAGGAAAACTAGAATAGAATTGGGGTAGAATCCTGGTGAAGCTACAACCCTCATCAAATTTCTGAATTCCAAGAACAGATAAGAACTACTGGAGCTGGGAATTTAGGACAGAATAAACACCATCTTGGAGGTGAAAAGTATGCAGACAAAAAGGACTCTTATGAATTAGCTGGATACAAAATGTCAGAATTTAGAAATCAGGGTAGACAGATTCCACAAGAAGTTGTAGGTGCTGAACAACAAAAGTATATACCAAACTTGAGGACAGATTAATCAATATTGCCCTAGACAAATCAAAATTTGCAGGGACCAAAGGCCATATAAGATGGAAGGAATTCATGGAGGCATTATATTTATATTTATTTATTAGTCATGAGGTCAAGTGCCTATTTTTTGTTAAGCCAACTCTTCATAAATACAAATATGTGGATGAATGCTACAAGAAGTTGATTAATTTTTTGATCCCAAGTAAATATAGGTGGGAGAAATTGTGTGAATTACTGGAATAATTCGTAATTGCACATCGAGGCAAACAACACAACAGATTTTGAGTCCCAATCACCAGCAATCTTCCTCAAAAACAGGGCCAACATTCAGTAATTTGAAGATTCCTATTATTTTGTTCTCACTTTGTAATCAATTTTAAACATTAATAGGATTCCATCTTGATCTTTTGAATCAAGATATTTTGTAATTATTTTTGTACAAATACTTCAAAAATCAATGTATTAGTGTTGGGATTAGATTCGAAGAAAGGAATTATGTTGTAAATAATCTCACAGAGCTACCTTTGATCATATCCAAGTAATACAACTTAAGCATTACAGGATTCTTGTGTTAGTTTGATTGGTGAAGTGCATCTTTCACTGTAAAATGTTTTCGTTGTTTCTCATATATGTCTTTGAAATCTAAATTATTCTAAGAATATTACGAACATAATTTGTTTAAAAGTACACTCTATATCTAACTTATGAATAATTCCTATGTTTTCTACTGAAAATTAAAAACATAATTCTTAATTGCTCTGCTTTTAATTGGAGTGTCGAATCTATTTCTTCTCCTCCACACCATATATTTCAAAGGATCCAGTGAACTTGCCTACCCTGCCCTATAATTTTAGCGTCTAAACTCTATGTTTGATTAACCTAAACCTATGATTCCATTTCCCAATGGCCTAATTCCACTATCTCAACCCAACAATACAAAAAACCAAACTTGAACATGATAACTAACCTAATATCATCAATAAAACAAAGCTAAATCATAAAGAGAGATCCCTCTTTGAAGCTGGAAGTCTTGGATTCCCAGTGTCCAAAGTGGTTCTAAGGTTATCTCTATGATTTACTCTAGAATCTCAAAAATTATGTAGTGATAACATCCTGGTGACCATAATGAGGAAAAACATATCTTTGTTTGAAATTTCATTTCCCTGGTTCAAAAATATTTATTTCATCACATGTAAGAGTTACTTTTTAGAAATAAATGTTTTTGAGGTTGTAATATTTTCTACATACTATAATTGTGTGTTGAATACTATATAGATCTGGCTCCTAAAAGAATTCATACCAGATCTCATCCAGACTCAAATCCTCCCAATATCCTAGATAATCCTGAGAAATTGATAAGGAAGAAAAGCTTGACTGAAAGTCAAGGGAGTAACAGTACTCTGCTAAGAGCCAATTCTTTTTTAGAGAGTTTTGTTACCATAAAAGATATTCAATTTGATATACCCTTTGAACTCAGTCCATTTAGAACCAAGTCTCAAAGCTTTGTAGCTAAAACTTTCATTGATGAGTCAGTATTAAAGTCATAGATATCTTAACATTAATCTGTAAACTAGGATATTGACAAACAAGCTCTCTAACAGTTTGAAAAATAAGAAAACCAAGTGAAAGGTCTATATCAAGCTATCCACAAATCCTTTATCCAACAATCAGTTGAACATTCATCCCTATTATTCTCTATTTATTCTCCCATCACACAATCTTTACATCTTGTTTCCACTATTTCTACCTCCTCAACAATTTCCACTACCTCTCCATTAATATCACCAAGTATAATACAAAATTTTCTAATCCCTTCCACATCTACACCTCACATAGTTTCATATGTTTTTCCTCCTCATATACTAGTCATTGCAATGTGATATGCTCCCCAGGTTTTACCTACCCAATTACATAATAGGCCTCAAGACTATCAAAGTATGATTCCTTAGTTTGATGGAATTGGGGCCCTCACTGGACAACGACATGTAGATAAAATGAATGGGAAAGTAAAAAGAATCCCCTCCAAGTTTTAAATGAATATAAAATTATAAAAAGAGGTCCTAACGAAACTGTTGAAGAATACTTGATAGGTTTAATTGAGTTTATAATGCCATTCTAGCTACTATAAATCCCCCACAAGGGTTATCTCTTATTCATTTCCCTGAAGGGTTTGATGTTGACATAGCCTACCAATTAAGAGAAAGATACCCACCACACTTGAAGAAATGCAAAGTAACATTGTCAAAGTAGAGGCTAACTTATTAGCTAAAAAAGGAAAGCTTAAAACTGAAAGAAGGGTTACCATGAAGGAGGAACCTTTGTCCTCTTCATCAAACTTAAAAGTAAACAACTGGTCAAAACCATGGAAAGAATGATGGAGAGGATGTTAGTGGCTAATAGAACCCCTCCTAGGGATAACCAAACAAATTATCAAAGCAAAAATCAGAATCTCAAAAGAAATCCAACTCTGATAAAACAAAGGGAATAGAGGGGCCCTAATGATCGTCAACTAGGCCTCCTTTTCAAGAAAACTTTGCCGAAGAAGAAGTGGAAATAGAATACTTTTCAGAGGAAAACAAAATCAATTTTTCTGGGGATATAGAAATTGATCATATCTTTTTGAGTAAAGAAATGCAAGATCAATTTCTACTTTCACAACCAGAAACAATTCCTTTAGAGTCTGAAGAATACAAACAAAGATATCAGAATGCCATAATGAAAGTGCATAGGCAATATAACCTCTAGAGAAGAAAAAATGTTAATTCCCCTCCTAATAAAATTTATGATACTCCTTCCAAAAATATTGTTGAGAATCAACCAAAGAAAACTCAAACCGATATCCCTTCTTCTAGTCAAATTAAAGATCTTCCTTCCTCTAGTCAATCCAAAGAACACACTCACAGAGAAGACCTTAAGAAACAATATCAGAACCTCAAGTAAATAGAGAAGCCACAAACCACTTTTTAGCTTAGAAAATGAATTGGCTAAAGTTAAAATTTTAATCCACCTCACTGAACTGACAAATAAGAATGCGTACAGGGCATGAGTAATGAAATTGTTAAATGTAGGAGAAGGAAAAGATATTGTATACCTTATTAATGACAAGCCTAAACTCTTGTTTGGTCTAAAGGTAGAAGGTAAACCCGAAGATGGAAATGTTCCCCCTTTATATGTCAATCTCAATATCCTTGAGAAAATTCTTCACAATGTCATGCTCAACTCTGGCACCTCATGCAGTTTAATGCCCTGAGCCATAATGGAGAAATTGAATCTTGACATTACTAGGTCATATAAAGACTTGTATTATTTTGATTCGAGCAAGGTAAGTTGCCTTGCTCTCATTAAAGACCTATGTGTCACCCTAGCTCAAATTCCTACCAAAAGCATAGTCATGGATATTGTAGTGGGGGACATACCCCCAAAATATGGAATTCTACTTTCTAGATCATGGGGGATGAAGCTGCAAGGCACACTTCAAATGGATATGAGTATTTCTACCATACCTATTTTTGGTCATCCTAGGAGAATTTATAGAGAAACCCTAATTAAATACATGGTTATTAGTCAAGATAGACCAAACAACCATCCTTTGTATTCAGTTCATTTAGACCTAGACTCTTTTATCTTGTATAATGATGGAGCTATAGAAGGAAAACTCCCTAACCTAAAAACTGATTTGTGTGAGATAGAAGAAAACAAAAAAACATGGTAAAACTGGATGAAGATAATGAGCCTTGATGGAACATCGATTTTGGTGGAGTTGCAAGCAAATAAGGATCGGGATCACGTGTGTGGGTTTTCAATTCACAAACTAGAAAAATTGAAGGACATTCATACAAATTGAACTTCCAATGTAGCAATAATATAGCTAAGTATGAAACTTTAATCTAAGGATTGTAGCTTTTGAAAAAATTAGGTGCTAAAAGAATTTCACTTCATGGATATTCTGAACTTATAATTAAACAAGTAAAAGGGGAATATTTAGCTAAACATATAAGGTTAAGGGCTTATAGGAATGTTGTTATATAATTCCTTGAACGTTTTGTTGAGTATGAGTTATTTGTAGTTCCAAGAGGTCAAAACAATATATCTGATGGTCTAACTACCTCAGCTAGTACTTGAAAAATGAATTATCTCCCTAGTCACCAATACACAGTTGATGTTAAAAATATACCACTTATCCTAGATAACATCATGTACTTGTAAGTTTTTGGTAATGATGAAGAGATTGAAATTTTTTTGCAACCAAAGGTTGAATTCGAGTGTGCCAATATAGACATAAATTGTGATGTAGATAATAATGTACATAAAATAAGGAATAAATTAGAATTGAATGAACTGGATAAAGATCAAGAAGAGTAAAAAACTTTGTAGTTGAAGGATAATGTTTTTCGTAGAGGGTTAGTTCCGTTGGAAGAATTATTTGATTATAATGATGTGGCTAAAAAACCTAAAATAGAACCTACTAGAGCCGATGTTGAAGAATGTAACATATGAAACAAAGAAAATTCTAAAATAGTTAAGTTGTCCAAATCTTTGCCTTCAGCTAAAAAGAAGAAGTATATAGAGCTTTTCAAAGAATTCATGGATGTATTTACCTGGAATTATGAGGATTTAAAGTCATGTGACATGAGAATTACACAACATAAAGTTCCTATAAAACTTTGAACAAACCTTTTAAATAAAAACTCAGAAGGATCAATGCAATGCTTTTGCCCCTAGTTGAGAAAGAAGTTAAGAAACTGTATGATGCCAAAATCATTGTACCCTTTCATTTTCAAAATGGGTATCAAACTTAGTTCCTACTAGGAAAAAGGCTAAGGAGATTAGACTATATGTTGATTTTAGAAATCTCAATAAAGCTTCTTTGAACTACAACTATCATGTGCCCAAAATGGACGACATCGTGGAGAAGGTAGTTGGATCAACAAGAATTTATTTATTAGATGGATTTTTTGGTTATAACTAGGTTCTAGTACAAACAATGTGAAATTTGAAACATGAACTATAAACTCCAAATGGGAACTCTGGCCAAAAAACCCTAAAAAAACATCAAAACAGTGCTAAAAATGAAAAGTGTGTATACTGGAACGATGTTTTTTTTAGGGAAAATTTTGAACATGTTTTAGAAATGGAAGTGAAAACGAAAAATTGGTGATACTGGAAAGATGATTTTTTTTTTAGGGTCAATTTTCAACATTTTTAAAAAATGCTAGTAAAACCGAATTTGTTTGTGCCAAAAAACGTTTTTTATGAGGAGAAAAACAAACTAATGTTTTTGGTAGGATAACATTTTCCTTTCCTAAGTATAAATTGAACATGTTTTCAACCATAACATTCTAGAGACAAAAGAAATTGGAATTTTTTCAACCATAAAATTAAAAAACCATGACATTATGAACAAATTACATGACTAAATGGATTCAAATGTCATTATTTGTATCTTGAATGAAACATACATTATATCTCTAATTTAATGTTGGATCGTAGATATTCTAAGCAATAAAAATTATCATAATTAAGACATATAATCCAACAACATAAAAATGACTCATAACTTCTCATTTAACACCATATGAAAATAAAAAGATTTGTTTCAAGATACGATGCAAACATCAATTATATAAACTGTCTTAAACAATTATTAAAATCACTCATATTTTCTTACACGCCTTTAGAATTCACATCTTTAGATAAGTGACTAGATGCTAGAATTCCATATTATTCTCTTTCATCGACTAATGCCCCATCTGATTCCACATGCATGCCCACCATTTCAGGTTTCAAAATTCTTCTAGATCTATGACTAGTTTTAGCAGACTCCCATCTCAACACTTTTCCTTCTGGTAACAACCCTTTCTGAATCTCTATCGTCTTGAAGTGAAGAGTTCCTCTCTTCACTAAATTGAAGTCATAAACAAATATGTCAACATCCTCCAATTTTCATATGTCTGTGCGGCGATGATTTATATTTGTACCCTTCCTTTTTCTCTTTCCGCAATTTTTTTGTCAACTACCATCTCTAGCTTATACACGCCATTGAATGGGTGTGTATTTATGGCATACCAATGTACTTCAACACCTGTAACATCCTCATTTTCTGTAAAGACATTTATAAATTTAGCAACCCAAAATGAATAGCCATTGGGATATCCATCTGCTAGCACTGCGATCATGCAACCCTCCTTAATATCCTATACTGAACCCCTGTAAAGGTATTCCATGGCTTGATGTTGTGCACGAGATCTTCTAGAACCAATATACATCTCTCTTTCCTCTACTTGTGAAGAATTAATAATGCATTGATATTGTTGCTATTTAACAATGTTTATTTCCTCATGTTCATTCAACACATTTTGCAGCCAAATAAATGGATTTTTCAAACATATATCTTGATTTGTTGTTGGTTAGATGATATCACTTTGATTATTGAAAAATGACTTCCACCAAACTGAATCAACAATGTCAATGTACTCATATGTATATTTAATACATTTTTTAATTTCTTCTATGCAATCAGAATAATTTATATCTCTATTCTGTCTGCATGCATTATGAACTTCACCAACTGATTGTAATAACAATATTTTTGATGCAAATATTGGATGATCTGGAATGAACTTCAAAAATTCCAAACCTAGTGACAGTGCCCATTCTGCAATAGTTGAATACTTCTTGCCCCATATTAGTGTTTTCCCATCAAAATTTTTGATACGAAATTGATGTTGGAAGCTAATGTGATTAAGTTGTTCAATGCATTTCCCCTCACCATGCGATCCCAAAATAAACCTTCTCATGTCAACAATTTCTTCCAACACATCAAAAGTAGGCTCTGGCATGTATGATTCTTAATACATTCAATTAATGATGGCAAGCTCCCAACTTCCTTCCTCCTTAATGTGACTGAAAAATGACTAAACATCTGATCAATATGGTGATGAGTGTGCCCAACAAGAAGGAAACCAACCTTTACCTTCTAAAAAATTATCAATTCAGCAAGCATGTTAAGATATCCAAAAGCAGCCTAATTTTTGTTTTCACGGCAAGTGTTGCCCAATTGTAGACACAAAACTCCAGGAAGATTACTAGACCAATGAGAAAGCACATCATGAATTATGGTTATGGTCAAATTTGCATCATTATGAATATTTGGAGCTATGAAGTACACCCTTGCCAACATTTTCCCATTGAATACCATACAGTCGACCAAGTGATACTGAATAAAATTTTCCTCCTGTAAATTTTTGGGTGTGAACAAAATGTGGTAAAAGTGTTTTCTTCTGGTCCATAAGATCAATTATAAAACCCAAATATTTATTCAGATTATCGTAACACTTCTTTCGATTCTTGTACAACTTTTTTCTTCCACTTTTTGTTGTTCGTGTTGCTCCTAAAGTTATTTTTCAATTGAATCTACACAACATAAAAGAAAGCCATTAAGAAATATGCTTTCATAGTTGATGACTATACAATTTTAAAAGTTAAAGTTATGAATTATTACCTACTTCTAACCCTTCACATTTGTCCCTTTTTGATTTAAGAGAAGCACATGTACTACAAATCCCCATCCTTGTCTTCTTAGCAATACAGACATTGTCGAATTCTTTCTTCCATACCTTCACAAAATATTGATATGTAATAAACCATCCATGTCCCTCATCACCTTCTGCATATTGTTTGTATAAGTTGTAGATTTCGCGTCTTGAAAAATTATCTTGAATATGTATTGTCTCCCTATTTGGCATACACTCTCCACGCTTTGAAAACAAATATTTCATCCATGACATTGCAGTATTTGATAATGGCCCAAATTGTCTTTTATGACATACTTCTGAATAAAATGTGGGATCCTTTTTCAAATTTTCTTGAATTCTCAAGAGATGAAAATTCCCAATCGAATGAAACATTTTGAAAGCCTTTCTATAGATAAATAAAGACCCAATATGATAATCATAACCTATCAATGTAGATTGCATGCACCCAACTAAATATGAATTTTTCCTGTTTTTATTCATTGACAAATATCTCTTCCTACTCTCTAATGCAAATTTGAAATCCATATGTTTCAAGCAATACTTTTTACAACATTCACTTGAAATGAGAGTGCTGATAGAACTTCTTGTCACCAGATATTCTGCTCTACACCTTGTATATCTATAACTTCTTGCATTGATACCAAAAGGTCTACTCATACTCCTCAATACAATATTTATTAGCAACATCTCCATTTGATCATCATTTCTATAAGGATTTCCATCATCATTAAGAGGAATATTATCCACACTATGATTAGCTGTGCTTTTGAAACACTGACTTGGAGTATATTCTTCATCTTCCCCCTCTTTAGTGCTACTGTCATAGTCCTTAGAATTCAGACTAAATGGAAAATTTGACTCGATGTTTATTGGATATTATTCCTCATGTGCATTGTGAGTGCTACTATCATAATCCATAGAATGAGGACTAGGTTGAAAATGTGATTGTTTACTTACTAAAAATGCTACATCCTGTCCTTTTTCACTACTACCTTTATAGTCATTAGGATTAGGACTAAGTGTATCATCCTGTCCTTCATCGTTGTTGCTCTCCTAGTGCTTAGAATTAGGACTAAGAGGACACTGTGAAACTCCATTCTTTTGAAATTTATCATCATGCTCTTCATCATTGCTGCTCTCGTAGTCCTTCAAATTAGGACTAATTGGACACCTTGACACTCCATTAGTTTGAAAATTTTCATCATGCTCTTCAACACTACTGGTATCATAGTCCATGAGATTAGGACTAAGAGGACATCATGACACTCCATTCTTTTTAAATTTTTCATCACACTCTTCATCACTACTGCTCTAATAGTCCTTAGAATTAGGACTAAGAGGACATCGTAACACTCCATTCTTTTGAAATTCATCATCACTCTCTTCATCACTACTACTCTCATAGTCCTTAGAATTAGGACTAAGTGGACACTGTGACACTCCAATCATTTGAAATTCGTCATGACGCTCTTCATCACTACTACTCTCATGGTCCTTAGAATTAGGACTAAGAGGACATCGTGACACTCCATTCTTTTGAAATTCATCATTGCTCTCTTCATCACTGCTGCTCTCATAGTCCTTAGAATTAGGACTAAGTGGACACCATGGCACTCCATTCTTTTGAAATTCATCATCACGCTCTTGATCATTGTTGCTCTCATAGTCCTTAGAATTAGGACTAAGTGGACATCATGACACTCCATTCTTTTGAACTTCCTCATCGTGCTCTTCATCACCGCTGCTCTCATAGTCCTTAGAATTAGGACTAAGGGGACACTGTGACACCCCATTCTTTTGAATTTCGTAATCACGCTTTTCATCACTGTTGCTCTCATAGTCCTTAGAATAGGACTAAGTGGACACTGTCAAACTCCATTATTTTGAAATTAGTCATCACGCTCTTCATCACTACTGCTCTCATAGTCCTTAGAATTATGACTAAGTGAACACTGTGACATTCCATTCTTTTGAAATTCATCATCATGCTCTTCATCAATTTTGCTCTCATAGTCCTTAGAATTGGGACTAAGTGGACATTGTGACACTCCATTCTTTTGAAATTCATCATCATGATCTTCATCATTACTGCTCTCATACTCCATAGGATTAGGACTAAGTGGACGCTGTGACACTCCATTCTTTTGAAATTCATCATCGCGCTCTTCATCACTGTTGTTCTAATAGTCCTTAGAATTAGGACTAAGTGGAATCCATGACTCTTTATTTATTTGAAATTCTCCATCACCTCTTTCATCAGTGCTGCTCACATAGTCCTTAGGATTAGGACTAAGTGGAAGAATTGACTTTCTATTCATAGTTGAGGAATTTCCATTATATTCATCAATATGAATAGATTTGTTATGTGATGAAGATGTTGATGTTGTACAAAGTGAAACTTCACTATCAGGAGAATCCATCTCTTTCAAATAGAAGAGGTTGAATGATACAAATGTAGAGTCTCCTAAAGATATTATATAGCTTAGATAATGAAATTTTCCCTTCAAAAAGAGTCGCCAAAATATTTCCCTCCAAAACTTTTGTTAGACTTATTTCCCTTCATTATTTTATTCTACAATTTATTGAAAAATGTAAACTAAATTTTTTTATGAAATAAATCTTTAATTTTAAGATTGTAAACTAAAACTTTTACCTAAATTATTTTAATACTTAAAGTATAAAATATTTGTTAAACAATTGAATGTCTTTTTAATTTTTATAATACATTCTAAAACAAATTAATCCCACATTCACCCCATTGTAAAATGATTCCATAATATTCACTTTATCATAGTTTCCTATATCGCCATAAAAAAAATTGACATGTTAATTTTTTTTTAAAACAAATTAATCCCGCATTAACCATACGGTAAAACATCTTCGTAATTTCACCTATATAATAAATTCCATTATCACTATTACTCACATCACATCAAGGTCTTTTGAGGTTCGTTGAAAAACTTGGAGCGAATTTGTGGAGCAACTGCATTGCTATCAACAACATATTCAATGGAGAATTATCACAATTGAAAGGTTAGTTAATTTGTTTTCCTTGCAAACTTTAATATTAAATAAGTTTAATGAAGTAGAATTTTTCTTTTAATTTAAAATTTTTTATGAGCCAAATTTACCCACTACGTTCGTTGTGGGCATGGTGAGCCTGTTAAAACCGCAACAACCAAATGGGCCCATAGGTTAGGGGATGGTTGGCCCGCCTGCCCGCAAGGTGGCAGGGTGATTCTTAGAATCGCCCCGCCACCTCGTGGGGGGCGGGGGCAGGCCACCGGGGTGGAGCAGGTGGAGTTTGCCACAATACCCCCCCCCCCCCCCCCCCTGCCCCCCTGATGGCCCACCCACCCGCAGGGTTGCCAGGCGATTCTTGGAATCGCCTTGCATCCCGGGGGGGGTTGGAGTGGCTTCATAGCACCCCCCCATGCCACCGTGACCCACCCGCCATTCGATGGCGGGCAGTTGCTGATGGTGGTCGGGGGGAAGGTCACAACCCCCCCCCCCAAAGCAACCCCGGTAGCCCACCCGACCACAAGATGGTGGGCAGGCGAATAGGATGGCATGGGTGGGAGGGGGGCTGGCCCAGCGCCAACCCCCCTACCCCAACCCATGCCACAGCGGTGGCCCACCCACCCGTGGGCTAGTGGGGAAATTCTTGGAATCGCCCTGCCACCCCGTGGGTGGGAGGGCCACCAGGTGGCGCCCGGGGGGGATTGCTTCAAGTCACCCCGCTACCCCGTGGGCGAGCAGGCCATCGAGGTGGCATGTGAGTGGCTCGCCGACCCACGCTGCCACCCTATCAGTGGGAGGGCCACCACGGTGGCATGGTGGGGTTTGCTGCAAGTCACCATGCCACCCCACTGGTAGGCAGGCCATCGAGGTGGTGTGTGAGTGGCTCGCCTACCCGTGGGGTGGCAGGGTGATTCCAAGAATTGCCCCACCACTTCGCAGCTGGGCAGACCATTGGGGTAGCGCAGGCTGAGGATGAGCAGAGGGCAATGGTTGGGCTCCTATGGTGGGCTAGGGTCTGGACCCAACGGCTGGCTTAGGTGGTTGGCCGATTTTCAGGGGGCAGTGGCAAGGCGATGTATTTTTAAAATTATTTTTTTTGAAATTGTTATGATTTATAAAATTAAATATCATTTATCGTTTTCATTGTTAATTTAAGTTAATATGATTTTGTCATTTTGTCATTTATTTGTTTCTTTTTTTCAGGAAAATGCCATCAAAGAAGATTTCTGCAAATCTTTCTAGACCAAAGACTCTTAAAGATGGATCTTCAAAAAACATTGGTGAATGAAATCCACCTGAGCTAATGGCTACAAATCTTTCAAGTGCCTCAAATGATAAGAAGATGATTTCATACTAGAAGAAATCAAAAGAAGTGAAACTTCCATCAAAAATCTAGTATGTGAAAGAAAGAGAAAGCCAAAATGTGCAGATATATCTATATATTGATATACCTAACGATAATGGAATTTAGGACGTAGTGGGAAGATTCAAAGACACGTGTTCGGTACTGGACAATGAAGTTGATTACATACTTACAAAACAATCCAAGTCACTTGAAAGGATTAAATACCAGTCATCATATTCATTGCATGACACAAGAGAGGTATCTACAAAGTTTGTAAACAAATTGTAAATGAGATGAAACAAAATATCGTAAGTATTGTTATTTATATTTCTGTTTTTCATTCTTGTAACTGTCTCACTATATTTTTTAACTTTGTTCTTATTGACATATGATATTTTGTTTGGCAGAATTTTGTTGAAAGTTGTTCAACTAGTTTGGGAGGTATTCATTTCATAGAGCATGATATTATTAAAGTTGTCATCATTTTCTATTCAGTGTTAGAAGAAGACATGGCAAACAAACAAAATTTAGTAATTGATGATGCTACAAAACTACATCCAAGGGATCAGAAAAAAACGCCTCTAGTGGATAAATCTAGCAAGGGTAGACACGCTGCTTTCAAAGACGAGGAAGTTGAAACTGGCAGTGAAGAATATGTTATCGGTAATGAGGATGACATTGGAACTGAGAAGAGCCGTAAAAGAGAAAAAGAATTCCCAAGAATAAATCTTTTACAGTTAATGATGAGAATGTTATGAAGAAGAAAAGTAAAGTTGAAGATTTTGAAGTAGTCATTACCAATAGTCAAGAACCTAGTGAAACTTCAAAAGAAAGTAGAGAAATCGTTACACTGAGAGTTGATTTAGAGGATGGAATTATCAAAACAAAACAAAATGTCATGCAACATAATTTGACAAAGAGAAACTTAATTGAGGGTGGTCGTACATTTCAGCTTAATGTCAAACAAATCTAAAAGGAAAGTGAAGGACAATGTCAATATCAAATCAGAAAACCACATCATCTACATGTCCACAAATTGAAGACATTGATGAGGTACAATCCATATGCTCATGTGGTTCATTATGTGCTTCTTGTTGATCCAATTCAAGTTCCCAACAAAGAAGCATTTGATAAGTCAAAATGTTTTAAATACAATTATTATGTGCTTGGGGGGAACCATTCTGTAGAAGCTCAAAGACAATTGATGGAGGAATATTCCATAACCCATGTTCTGAAACAATGAAATGTATCATTTATGCTGGTTTATCAGATACAGAAGAAAAGTTAGTGGCATGGGATCATAATTCAGATAATGAATATAGGATGCTTATGACTTTCATCCAAAGGGTTAGATTTATTCATAGTGAATTTGAAGAAAAATGTGGTGGGGATAGGATAAATGTTATTGTAGATTTCCGAAAGGAATGTTGTATGGAAATAGGCTATCCAATTGAAGAGAAAATCAATTCAAAAGGTGGCAAAGGCGGCAAATTTAGTGATTTACTTAGAGGTGTTGATAACATTTTCCAGTTGGAAATTAGAACTGGAGAGATACGCATCTTATGACCCTTTTGGCTTGATCTCAAAGATAAGGGTGGAGCAAAATAACAGACCTTGTTCATATACTCCTCGACTAGAAATGGAGCAATAAATGAATGAGACTCAATGGGTGGAAAAAACAATACATGAGGAAGACAAGCAGGTTCTCTTTACTACAACCACTCAAACACCCATGCCTAAAGAGAAACAAGAGAAGAGAGCAAGAGAAGGAGAATATTCCCCAGTGATGGAAATAAGAGCAAAGGATTTCCTAGTTTATACTAAGAACCAGAAAATCAACTCTGCAAATGATTTTTCAGTAGGACAAAGAAGAAAAATAGACTATTGTAAAGATAGGTCCTCATGTGTCTAGTAGATAGGAGGATATCTTCATAGGATCACCATCTTCATCCACTTCTAGAGATCCTCCAGAGACACCAAAGATAGTCGATTTGGCTTAAGGCACTGTTGAGCCCAAAATTATTTCCAAATACAAGGCAATTAAGAAAAGTAGTTAAATGCTAAAAGCCTCCACTTATACACAGTTCTAGAAAGAAACAATTGTCTCTTTGGACATATTACTATCAGTATTTGACGCAGAGAATGGAAAAATGCAGATAAAATTTCTCGAAGCCAAAGTGCCAGCTCCCAGGCCATCTACAGATTACAAGGAATTTTTCTTCAATTTTGATGCACAACATATTCATCCCATAGACCAAATGGGCTCACACAGACAAAGAAGTTAGATGATGTATTCCAAACTCACTAACATTGTTATGTTTGCTTCAAAATTACAGGTGTCACTAAATAATGTATAGTCCCAGCTCAAATTAGAGAATCTTTCATCCTTAGCCAAGGATACTAGAATCAAGTCACTGGAGGACTTGGTGATAAAGTTGGGATATAATCCGAAATATATCAAGGCAAATGAATAAATTTTGAAGAAAAAAGATGCTAATATAGCAGCCTTGAGAAAACAATTGAAGTTTCCTACTACGGGGGATCCACATGCCAAGAAGCTAGGAGAGAGTGAGAAGAAGAAAGAGGATACGTTTGGGATAGTCATCAAGCTAAATAGCGAAATTAGAGACATGGAGATAGAGTTAAAGAAAATTCTCAAAGAAAAAGAGCAGGCACAACAACTGGCCATAGTTCCTCTTACTATAGTTCCAATTGCAATGGCCATAACTACAGGACCTTCTACATATACATTAACAACTACAACAGATTTAGTAAGTGAGTTGGTCAGATCCATGGAAAATCTCAATATCCAGGAGCAGGAAATTGCAAAGCTAAAATCTCAAGTTAATAAACTGTCAATACAGAAGTTAAAGATTAATCATTTTTATGTCGCAGAGTTACAGAAAACACACAAACTAAATATAAAAAATTTAGTAGTTACATAATGAATCAGTGATGGGTCATAGTATGTCCCAAGCTAGAGAACATATATGGAATGAAATAGGTGCAGACATCACAGAGATATGCCATTCTATACAGATCATTTTTTAACAGCAAGAGTTATTGCAGAAATCCAAAGAAGTAATTAGGCAAACTAGAATAGACTTGGGGTAGAAACTTGGGGAAGCTACAACCCTCATCAAATTTCTAAATTCCAAGAATGGACAGGTACTATAGGAGATGGGAACTCAGGATAGAATAGAGACCATCCTGGAGGTGAAAAGGATGCATACCAAAAGGACTCTTATGAATCAGCTAGATCAAAAATTCCGGCATTTAGAAATAAGCATAGACAAATTCTACAAGTGGTTGGAGGTTCTTAACAGGAAAATTCTACCAAAGTCGACAAATATTTAAAATCAATGCATGAGCCTAACAGAGTAGTAGGAATGATTAATCAAGATTTCCTAAGACAAAACAAAGTTTGCAGGGATCAAACAGCATATCACAGGGAAGACATTCATGGAGGCATTAAATTTTGATTTATTTATTAGTCATGAGGTCAAGCACTTATTTGTCATCAAGCCAAATTTTCATAAATAAACAGATGTGGATGAAAGCTACAAGAAGTTAGTTAAGTTTTCGATCCCAGGTCAAGATGGGTGGGAGAAATTTTGTGAATTACTGGAGTAATTCGTAATCAGACAGAAATTCAAACAATGTAGTAGATTTTGAGGCCTAGTCACCAACAGTCGTCCTCAAAAACATGGCCATCATTCAGTAGTTTAAAGATTCATATTATTTTGTTCTAATTTTGTATTCAGTTTTAGACATTAATAGGATTTCATCTTGATCTTTTGAATCAAGATATTTTATAAATATCTTTGTATAAATACTTCAAAAATCAGAGTATTTGTGTTGGGATTAGTTTTGAAGAAAGGACTTATGTTGTAAATAAGCTCACAGAGCTACCTTTGATCATATCTCAATAATACATCACAAGCATTACAGGATTCTTGTGTCAATTTAATTGGTGAAGTGCATATTTCTTTGTTAAATGTTTTGTTGTTTTTCATATATGTCTCTAAAATCTAAATTATTCTAAAAATAGTATGAAACAAAATTGTTTAAAAGTACACTTTGTATCTAACTTATGAATAATTTCTATGTTTACTACTGAAAATTAAAAACAAAATTCTTAATTCCTCTTCTTTTAATTGGATTGTCGAATCTATTTCTTCTCCTCCATGTAAGGACCCCACACCCAGATTATATACGTTTTTTTTTTTTTTTTTTTTTTT
>APFE031545536.1:204169-218690 GCA_000404065.3 Pinus taeda | reverse complement strand
ATACATATAGATCAAAGCTATCATCATTATAACATCAATAGAAACATGTCTATCCTTTACTACTATCACCATCATGATATCAATAGAGAGTACACATAACCATTAATTATATCGTAATCATAATATTAATAGAGAATATACATAACCATCACATTCACTAATAATAGTCACGTTTCTGGATCCTCAACTTGAGTTCCTCATAGACTAAAGTATCTAACAGAATGTCATATTAGGGTTAGGAAACTAGAGTGGGCACTACATACACCCCCTCTTAACAATGGACTTCATCTCGAAGTCCTTAGAACATAAAGGAAAAACGGCGACACATAATCCTAGGAACCCTTCCTAAAACTCTTGCTAAGCTTCTAGTGCACAGGTTATAATTTTTTTCCCACAATATCTATACAACAAATTCTGTTATAACTAAAGGACTATATCTGGGGAACATTGCAACCCAAATTTTTTTATTTTTTTCTTGGACTAAGAAACAACAAAACAAGGGAAAGATAATCACAATCAATATTCATCTCATGGTACAATTAATATATGATGCTTTGATACCAAGTGTAAGGGCCTCACACCTAGATTATATACAATTTTTTTTTTTTTTTTTTTTTAACAAACCACAACAAAATACAACCAGAAGTGAAACACATTGGGAATTCAAATTAAATCAACACAGTCTAACACATTTATGAAATTCATTTCAGGACACATATAATAAAATTTACGTACACTTAAATAACACCATAAAGCAATCATATCAAATAATATTGCCACACATATGTACCATTCACCAAAAGACGAGACTCCGCTTGCTTTTCTGTTACTTGTATTCCCTTGTTGCTGGTCCCTCCAAGAGTGAATGACGACGTAGTTGAACTCAATGCGATGAGTCATAGGTTAACCTCCTAGCCTACTCCTTGGGTTCACTTCTTCCTCGCGAACCCCCGAGCTATAATGGGGTTGTACAATGGAGGGATGTAATAGCTAGTAGAGGGGAGCACTCCTTGGCTCTAGAGTCCCCTCTCTAAAATCCTCTACCTCACCAAACTCACTATAGGATCGTAATCACTACTTTGACATAGTCTCAGCCATCCAACAATAGGATTCCCCCCCAAGGGTCCCTTCTCCCATGGCTTGCCCCTTCTTTTATAGGAGTCCTCATAGGTGACACTTGGCATGTCATGCATAAATAATTGTTTTTTTATTTCAATAGCTTGATTATTCACCCACCCATGTGTCACCATCTCATCAAGGGTATCCTGGAATTATTTACTAAATTTTTAATTAAAAACTAATATTTTCCTCACCTCAACAAGATTCATATTTCTTCTCCTAGTTGCCTCTATATCCCCCCCTTTTTATTCCTTAATTTGTGTTCAACTTAAAGTCAATTAATGAGTCAAGATTTGATCCCCTATCTACTACCTAATTTAACTCAAGTTATTTCTTAGATGGATATAATTATGTTGGTTTTTGCCACATGGAGGTTCTCTACATTTCTCTAAATTTAATTTATTATTATTATTTTAATTCACCTTCCTCTTTTCTTAGTTAGTTTTAATTAGTTTAGGATTAATCTTTATCCTTACAATTATATCCGTCTTTCCCCTTTTACATAATTTAACCACATAGTCTACCTAATATTTTCCAACATGGGAAGGGTAGAGTTTTTAAGGTAATCTATTGTATACGATCCAAAGTTTTATTTTTTATTTAATTACCTCTGTTTCTAAAATCATTTACCCTTGATGTAAATTTACCTAGTTTTCATTCCTTGATTATATTTATCATTTAATTTATTTTTAACGATTCCAGTTATGCCAAGTTTGGTTGTGCCCTTCAAGAACTTCCCCTGAAGTTCCAAGGGTGTCATGCCTAATAGTTTATTTGTGATGCCAAGGGTGCCAAGTTGGTCATGCTCTTCAAGAAATTCCCTTGAAGTTCCAAGGGTGCTACACCACTTGCCCTTCCAGCATTCAGTGACTACGATGGGAAAATTATAGGTGCGACGTCATAGACCACTATTATCTCTTATGTTGCCTGCTATAGTGAGACTAATGGTGTCAGGGATCAATGAATCCACCTTGATGTGCGCCCCTAGGTAAAATCCTCATGAGAAACCCAACTTTGGGACCTGCCCTCATGGCATCGTGATCTTCAATGTGAAGGTGTTTCAACCCTTCTAGCCCAAGTCACGATGGGAGTGCTAGTGGGTGAGATCAGGGACACTGTCCCACCCCTCCCATGTAGTTCCATCCACCTATACAACCCCATCACCCATATGTGAGTCATTCGGCCAAGCAACTAATATGTGCCTGCAGCCATTAATATATCGTCAGAATATAGATAAACATATATAACAGATTTCAAAATCGACTTAGAATGTCAAAGATAAAATAATATAAATTTTCATCAAACAAGGTGTCGTCAACTCTTCATGTGCGAGTGCCTATCATGGTTTCCTACCATACTCAATAATAATTAGTAACCAGGTTTCTCAGTGCTAGTCATTGTCATAATAGCATTGTTACCATCACCTGGTCATTCACATCATTGTTCATTGTGAACCATAACTAATGTAAGTAGCTAACATAGGGGATACCTCCATCATGTTTAGCATCATCATAACCTTAATGGAACCATACATATAGATGAAAGCTACCATCATTATAACATCAATAGGAAACATGTCTATCCTTTACTACTATCACCATCATGATATCAATAAAGAGTACACATAACCATTAATTATATCATAATCATAATATTAATAGAGAATATACATAACCATCACATTCACTAATAATAGAGTCACGTTTCTGGATCCTCAATCTGAGTTCCTCATAGACTAAAGTACCTAAGATAATGTCATATTAGCGTCAGGAAACTAGAGTGGGCACTACACTCCACACCATAGATTTTAAGGGATCCAGTGAACTTTCCTACCTTGCCCTATAATTTTAGTCTGTAAACTATGTGTTTGATCAACCTAAACTTGTGACTCTGTTTCCCAATCTCCTAATTCCACTATCTCAACCCAACAATACAAAAACCAAAACCAGAAAATGATAAATAGCCTAATATCATTAGTAAAACAAAGCTCAATCATAAAGAGAGATCCATCTATGAAATTGGAAGGGTTGGATTCCCAATTTCCATAGTGGTTCTAAGGTTACCCCCATGATTTACTCTGCAACTCAAGAATCACGGCGTGATAAAACTGCCCATATAATACCCAATGCCCAAAAAACGTTTTGCTAGGGCGAGTGGGATCCTTTAGGACCAAGTGATGAATTCCCTAGATCCAATACAACTGATTAAGCATGATGGTCATTTCCACTATGAATGTAACATACACATATATCATAAAATTATTTTTTCAATCTAGAACTGATAAATGGCCTTGTTTATTTTGCACGTGGATATGAAAAGGAAGAGAAGGCAGTGAGAGAATATGATCTCGCAACTCTCAAATACTAGGGTCCAACAAGCACCACCAATTTCCCCGTATGAACACGTTTTAAATCCCACACTTTGATTTGTTTCCTTCAATATAAGTTTTGATCCTATGCATTATTCTTGCATACTACATAGGGTTTTGATTTATGAAGATATACTACAACGTATTAGATGTAGAGATAAAAAATTGTGACAAAGAACTAGAGGAAATGAAACACATCAAAAGGAAATACTATGTTGCCTCTCGGAGAAGGCACACACATTTTTGATCTTTATCTCCAAAGAATTAGTCTATGATTCATGAATTTGGATTTTGATCAATATCCTTATTGTTGGTGCAAAAAGAGTAGTGGATTCTCTAGAGGTGCATCAATGTATCACCGAGTAACAAGGTTGGTCTCTACATTTCAATAATATTTTAGTACAACCTTTTGAAAAAGTCTGATGTGATTTTCAAACTATCATAACTCTTCTTTTATTTCAATACATACTTTCGCTTATCACAATTTTTAGTTGATAACAATGTTTTCGTCAATGATATTACAAACACCATTAACATGGAAGGTGGCAGGCTAGAATTGGAAGAGTTGTTGGAAACAAAGATATATATCTAGGAATGTTTAGTGAGAACCATAAAAGTTTCCCAAATTAAATGCATTAATAAAACCAATGTTGTACCAATTGATCTTCTGACAATTTTGGAGTTTTCCATGCCCCCATTTTCAGTACATGGAAAGATTCCTAATAAATGTGAGGTGTGTTTTGCACTTAACTAGTTGGATTGGACTTTTCATCCTATCATGGTCATCAGATCAATCACATTAATGTATTGTATGCTTCTTCTACTTCTATAAGTAGAGTTCCTTGACCCCTTTCTGATTATTTTTGAACAAGTCTAAGGTCTTCGCTTTACTTATTCTTTAACTTAAAAACTTTATATAAATTTCTCGATTAGTGGTCAGAAATGAATTTTGTGAGTTTTTATCACTTCTTATATTATGGAGATGGATAAAAGGACCCTCACATGATGCTATTTTGGGTGCAAACCATTTGTATATTCAACACTTTTTGTATATGCATATTAATACTCATGTATTTCTCAGCTCTAGAGAAAATCATTGCTGATTTGTTTCAACTAACAAATAAACAAGCAAATTTATATGATTTTATTTAGATTGGTGTCAAATATATATGCATATCATTATACAATCACTCATTCTAATCAAAACTCATGATACACATTCATTTCAAATTGCAGGTCATATGGTTCTGGTTATAACACACTCATTTCAAATTCCAACTCATATGGTTTTGGTTCTAATTTAAACTCATGATAGGCATTCATTTCAAATTGTGGGTTCGCTGGTTCATGTGATTTTACGTTGATGATGAATTAACTATCTAGAAGTCTCTCATTTTCATGGCTTCAAGGGATTCTCTACAATCTCCTTTGTGCACGTCTGTAGTCTCCTCTTCAATGAGTTGATCTATATGACAATTATTCAGACCTGAACACTGAAGATCCTTACGAAAAGATGGTATAAACTATGTCCAATCATATATGATATTGATCATCATGTATATAAAGTCAAAAATATTCCATAGTCTATATTGTTTCATTATGGTTATATTATATTATCATGGCTCTACTTTTCCTTTTTCATTTTTTTTGAACTCTCGATTTTCTGAACCTCTATTTTATCTATGATTCTCTATTCGGAATAACTCTTTCCTACCCTTCGTTTTTCTCTTTTTCCATGTCTTTCACTGTCTAATGCCACGATGTTTTATGAATAATTTATAGGTGTAGATTAAGAAAGTTTTGATTCTTAATATGGGAGTAGTATTTTAAGTTTTGTTGTGTGAATTATATTCTTCTTGTATAAATAGATGCATTGCAAAATTTTCAAAATAATTTGGATTAGATTTATATATAAAATTTTAGTAGGCTTAACAATTAAGAGTATGTGTTTCTTTATAAAAAATCGTAAGTTCAAATCTAATAGCACATGTAGGAAAAACTAGTAAGTCTACAAATTGGGGCAATGGAGTCTTCAGGAAACTTTGGACCATTTGGAAGGTAGATTAGCCCATATGGAAAAGCATGTTCATTAAAACTTTCAACGTCCGCCATCACCTGGTTTAGGGCTCGACAGTCAAACTTTGGTAACACCTAATGCATAATGTCTCTTGATTGCATTCTGACTTTTCTAGTGTATTGGGCTTATGTCTCGTTTTGTTTTTGAATGGAAAAGCACCCCTACTAGTGTGATATCTTTTCTGGTAATTACCTATTAGACAACAAAGATGGTAAGAGTGAGGTTGATAGGTTATTATTAAAATGTGATCAACAATTTAATCTTTCTATTGGAATGAAATAAATTTGGTTAAAAAAAAGGATAATGTTATCAACATAGATCCATATTAAACAAATATCTATTAAGAGTCCAAATGGATCAAATATTTTGAGTTGCAAACCTCTTTGATAGCACAGAACTTAAAAATTTCATCTCCAAAGATCTGATCCCTCTTGGTCCTTAATAGATGCAACCTAATATGGATTTATGCTTGTTAGGTATGAGCTTGTGTGTGTGTATGTGTTAAGAAAGGAACTTATTACACATTTTTTTCATTTTTTTTTTCTTTTAGTGTATATAGGAATCGATAACTAGGGTAGTCTTATACTCATGTGATATGATATCTATTCTTATCTCTACCACCATACTCATAGGTGAATTGTGCTACCACCCAACACATGACCATGGGTAAGAAACCGGGAATTTGAACATGGAACCTTGTCATCACATTTACTTTACATTTTTAAGGGCTTTCCATGTAAGCTCTTGGGATGGCTCACGCCAATAAAATGTTCTAACCATAAGATTTTTTTATTTTTTAATTGCCTTTATTATTATTATAATCATCATCATTATTATATATTACTATAATATATATATATATATATATATATATATTATTATTATATATATATAATATATATATATATATATATATATATAAATATATATATATATATATAGATATATATATATTTATATATTTATATATAATATATATAAATATATTATGCGATAATTATAAATCATGTCATATTTCGAAACAGTGATGAGCTCTAGCCCATTTGAGCAAACACTAGGTATAGAAGGTTGGTCTGGAATTTTGTTGTTTAGTCCAAAAGAGTCATATATTGAGGTGGTTCTAGCCATGCTCATTACATAGGATAGAAAATGGATTTAAAATTCATGATAGGAAAAAAACAAAGAAAGTAGAAACACATGTGAAAGTTATATATTGTAACACAAACTAATATTACTAATAATGGAAATGAACCACAGAAAGTCCATATTATCATCCAATAGGTGGAGGCCTTCTCGAAGATGGTTGTTCACTATCCCTAAGTAGATTTACTTCCAAATGTTGCGTTTGACCATCCATGATTTGATAGAGCACGTGAAAATCCTCCATGTGGAGGAGATCATCCTTTCTCTCATTTTGGTCAAACAATACTCTTCCTAGCAAATGCTTAAGATTCCAACATAATTCCACCATGTGGAGGTATTGGTTTCATCTAGCTTGTGGTGGTCCCAAGATGGAGACCTAATCATCCTCCTCAACTAGATATCTAAATCTGATAATTCTACTCGGTCATTTACCAACTCCTATTCAATATTACATTATTCTTGTTGCCTAACCATTGCAACATTTTCATGATAGCATGTTGTCACTAATATTAATACAATTTTTTAAAGGTAAAAACTATGACCCCTTTGAAACATCTAGACTTGAAAATCACTACTATTACAACTAAAGCATTGAAACTAGTCCTAAAATTGACTCCCAACTTTGAAAGTGATTGACGCAATAGTAGCTCCATAAATATATATGGATAAAATTAATTTTTATTTTTAAATAATGACTTTCACAACTAACACCTTTTAAATAAAAAAATTAAATAAAACCTTTTAAATCAAAATATTAAAAACAACAATAGAATCAAACAAAAATACTATCATTAATACTCCTTTCTTAAATTAAAAATCATAACATTTTAAAAACTATAAATTACACTTTGATGTGATGCTAAAAATTGTAAATAAAGCAATAAACCTAAATACCCTATAAATATTATCCTTAATAATTAATTATCACCCTTAATCCCTTTCCACAACTTATCAAATTCACAACTAAATAAACCATCTTACAATTATTTTAATTCTTATTCTTCCTTACAAGCATCATAACATTTAATTGCAATCAATTATATCAACAAACACAACATCTAATTCTAATCAATTCTTACAACCATCTTGATAGTTATGAGGTAGAGGTGCCTTCTTGGAGAAGAATCACTCAATCTATATATCTTTTTTTGACATATTTATGTTCCTCGTAGATATACCCACCCTGGTGTGGCCATTCCCAAGCATTAGAACCTAGATATAATAAAATTGCAAAGCAGCTTCATGGGGTTGACTCTCTTGTCTTATCTACGATGGATCCCCATGTAGCATGGTGCAAAATCATAACTTTCCCAAAGAATGTGGATCAAAAAATGTGAAGAAAAAATTGAAAATTATTTTCTTTAGGCATAGAAGGTACAAAAATGCACATGTCGAGTTCTGTTTTTGTTTTTATTTTTTTCATATATCAGACATTCAGTTTGAGTAACTTAATGATGATTATGGAATTTGAGTATCACACGAATCCTTCTCCTCCATTCTACCTTGACATACCATAATGCAGAAATCGACACATTCAAAATCAAATTATGTGCAAGTAGAATGTAAAACACTGCAACCTTTTGATCAAGTGAAACAGTGAAATATTGAAAAATGGGAAGAAACGAGTGTGAGAGGAGAAATAAATATGTATCGAACCAGTGTGGAAGGAAACAATATCAACATAAAATGTACACTTTACAGCCTTTTTCCATGTTTTAGGAATAGAGTCCGCTTTTTGAGGCATAAAAAGCATTTTTGTTTGTTTATAGGCCCCTACTTGGTCAAATACATAACCAAGTCTCACATAATATCATGTTAAATAAAGGAAGGCTTTTGGCCACTACTGTGAGAGATCACCATGGTACCTTTGAATAATGAATTAAAGTTGCTATGTCAGCTAAAAGAATTATTAAATCAATGTTCAATAAAAGGCTTGCTTCTTTCCTATCAAACAATGTAAAGTTGTGACGCAAGTGACTATCTTTATTGATATATGTATTTATTAGCTCTACTTTAAACTAGTTCATAAAATGGTAAATTTTGAATTTGTCATTTTGGAAAGAAAACTTTGAATATAAATCTCCCATGTCACAAAGAAGTTAAATTGCCAAAAGAAGTTAAGAAAGGACAAGCAAAGGCTAATCGAATAAACTTAATAGAAAGTGGTAAAACATTGTAAGTTTTTTATCAAGTGAGAGAATTCAATATTGAAAAGGAGCATATTTTTTATCAAATATTTGCTATTGGAACTTGAAAGAGCATCTTTGTGTAGAAATTTCACCTGTAGATCAAACTGATATATGCAATGTCCTAAAGCATAATACTTTATCTAGTTCTACAAAACATTAAGCGGAAGCTAAATTGATTTCATGAGCATCATCAAGCATAAACACATATAACTGATCAAGAGAAATAATCACACATAACACAAGATATATTATTGGGGAAAGCACCAGCATAAAACCCCAACGCTGAATTATCAATCAAGTGTAGATCCTCAAGAACATACAAAAAGAATCAGCTCAATAGCTATCATGTTCTCTCTGTAATCAGAAGATGAAAATCATGCACTACCTAGGCCTCATTATATAGGCTGAAAATTGGTATAATCATACCTGCTGTCACCTCAGGTCCACCTACGTAGTCATAGAAGAAAACAAATTTATTCCTCATGCAAGGAATACTTACTAGAAATATCCTAGCATCTGATAGTACACTATTCCTCATCTGATCTCAACTGGGTCTTTGTCTGAATAGACATGCATCAGTTATCCATGAGAGAATACTCAGTTATCAGTTGTCACATGCATGCAAGAATTAACAAACTGAATATAGAAAATTTAACAACTTGTTAAATAATCTAACTGGACTTGACTAGTTAGAGCTAGGTCAACTAATCCTCTCAATATAGAACTAAACCTTAACTCCTTTAATCAAGGGATAAATTCCTAAATCAATAGAGAAAATAATTGCATGATCTCACAAAGACTCCAAGTTTAATTTTCCATAACTAATTAACTCATAGAGATTAATTAATTAATATTTTAAACTGTTGGTAAGACCAAATTCATTTTTACTTCCTATAATTAGACCAGGGACTACTAAAAATAGGAAGGGACCCAGAAATGCTATTTTTAGAACTTTCTATTTTTTGTAGTTTCACCGCTCACCTAAGGTGGCCAATGACCTCCCTGGCCAAACTGCTATTTTTAGACATGCTATTTTTAGGAGTCCTATTTTTAGCACATTCTAAATTTAACATTTCTTGTTGCACACTTTTCAACACTTTGAAGATTGAGAGGAAATCTATGTTGGAAAGGTTATAAAATCCATAAATTTGACATAATGCAAGTGATTTATTTGTATCTTCTAGCTTTGAATGGCATTTTGTTTACTAATTTTTATATTAAGTGTTTTTCTATATTTCATGATTCTTCTTAAATTTATGCCTTACAACATTTCATTTGCAACATCTAGTACAATCACTAATTTTGTTTTTCCAAAATATAATCTAGGATATGAATCCTTTCTTCCTTAAAAATATATAAACATTAAATATAATTATAATGGTTAAAACAGTGGTCTTTCCCACCAACATGATTTTATCATGAGTGTTTGGTGTTTGATTTTATCGTGAGGGTTTGGTGTCTTTTCCATGTCCCCTGTATCGTTGGTTTCCATTCAAATTTCTATTCATCTTTTCACATTTTGTATAAAAAAATTATTTGTACATTTCTCAAAAGGAGAAGGACGAGGAGGATACACATCTCACTAAACAATGGTTATTGAAGAAATGAATTCAAATTATAAAATGAATTCAAATTTCTATTGATCCTTTCACCTTTCATATAAACATTTTTTTTACATTTATCTCAGAAAAGGATGAGGAGGATACGTTACCTAAAAAATGGTTAATGACAAATTAATCAAAATTAATAATTAATAATTAATTTAAATTACATTAACAAATTAGTAATTAATTTGATGTATTGATTGACAAATTAATCTAAATTAATAATTAATTATTAATTTAAATTACATTGATAAATTAGTAATTAATTTGAATTAGTTGATTTTTTTATCATTGAATTTATTTATTTTTTAGTTTCTCATTAATTTTTGAGTTTTTCATTAGTGAATTTATCATTAGGAAAATCAATAAGAAAATATTGATCATTTTTATAAGATTTTGAGATTGAACTTACTTATAAGATTTTGGGATTGAATGGAGAAAAGTGATGTTTTAATCCTTGTTAATGTATAACAAAAATTGATGCAATACTCCTTATCAATGACTAATGAACCTACTAATCTTTATTTCCCAGAGAAAAAATTGGTGCTTCAACGATGTGACATCAAGGTCCTTTTAACAGATATAACATGTCAAAATATTTCAACATGTCTCTAGTTATGACACATTTTCATTATTGGATGTGTTCTCCATATACGTTGAGGTTTTGATACGTATATAAATTAAAAACTACGTTCCATATGAAGTGGGGGACATAAACATAAAATAAAATTCCTTTTATAATAATAAATGAAATTGAAATATTCAAATGTGTTATGGACACTATGTTCGAAGAAAAATCATGAGATTGTCATGGTATAATTGGATGACATCACATTTTATTCCAAGAATAGGTGAGATCATAGACATCATCTGAAGTAGATTTTTAAACTGTTTTGAAAATATGGTATATCTATGAAACCTAAGAAACAAATTTATGTTGTTTCAACGAGTAAATATATCAAAAATGTGTCTCGAAGGATGGAAATTCAATAGATCCAAAAGGAATCAAATACATTATGGATGTCCCAATGTTATGAAACCAACTCACAAAAAGATAGAAAAGATAGTTGAACTCCTCAGAATTCAGCCTCTTCGAGGGGGCAACCTCCTTTACATTACACAAATGAACAATTCTTGGATGATTAAAATGCGAAAACCTCATTTCTATATATAGGAGTCTAAGGAGTCACAATATAACCCAGCTGACCTAACAATAATAATATAAAGCCACAAAAATAACAATAGAGGGATTCTATGGGGCATAGTAATAACAATATGGGGGCAATAGGGGCACAACAATATTAATAAGGCATACAACTACAATAGTAATGGGGTGATCACTAGTATTATAGGGACCTAACATGCCCCTCTCCTTCAGAAAAGTGTTGTCCTGAACACTTCAGTAGTTCTAGATTCTTCTTTATAAAATTCTCATCCTCCCATGTGGAATCTTCAACGGATAAGTTCTTCCACTTGATGAGATACAACAAAATTGATCTATTTCGTAGCTGTCGAGTTCTTTTTTCTGTGACTACTTCTGGTTCCAATATAATTTTTCCTTCCTCGTCAAGTTCTGGCAAGATTGTTTGAACTGGAAGCTTGTCACCTATAACCTTCTTTAAACATGAAACATGGAAAGCTGGGTGCACTCGAGAAGCTGCAGGAAGCTGCAATTTGTATGCCATCGTACCAATCTTTTGTAACACCTTGTACAAACCATAATACTTTGGTGATAATTTATTATCGTTCTTACCTTGCTTGAGGGACATTTGTTTATATGGTTGGAGCCGTAGGAATACCCAATCACCTACATCAAAACTTATTTCGCTATGATGTTGATCTGCCTGTTGTTTCATTTTATTTTGTGCCAACACGAGGTTATCCTTTAAGAGTTGGAGGACTTGTTGTTTATCAGATACAAAGCAATGAAGATATCCTTCCAAACATTTTTTTACTATCTCAGTTTTCCCATCAGATTGAGGATGATAAGATGAGCTATGAGCTAACTGAGTACCAAGACAAGAAAATAATTTTATCCAAAATTTTCCAGTGAAAATGGGATCTCTATCACTTACAATAATCTTTGGATTTCCATGTAGCTTTTGAATTCTTTCCATAAATGTAATAGAAACTATACTGGCTTTAAATAGATGTGATAATGCACAAAAGTGTGCATACTTGGTAAGTCTATCAACTACCACCATGATGACACTCTTTCCCTTAGACTTGGGTAAACCTGTGATAAAATCCATTGAAACCTCCTCCCAACGTTGGCTTGGAATGGATAAAGGTTGTAATAGACCCAAGGTCTTCATTGTTTCCTCTTTATTTTGTTGGCAAACCAAAGATTCTGCCACAAACTTTTGAATATCCGATTTAAGGCGATCCCAAAAATTCCTTCTTAACCCTGTGGTAGGTTTTTAAAAATCGTGAGTGCCCTCCTAAGAGAGAAGTGTGCAATTCCATAAGAATCTTCTGTTTGAGTTGGGAATTCTTACAAAGGTATAAGTGATCTTTGTACCATAATGAATCATTTTTCCCGGTAAATTTACCAGATGTACTGGAATATTGTTGTAACTTTCCAATAAGTGCCCACACTTCTTCATCATTTTTCCATTCCTCCCTTGCTTTGTTTATCCAATCTGGTTGGATAATAGAAATGGCACACAACAATGCTTCCACATCCTCATCCTTTCTTGAGAGTGCATCTGCCACCACATTTTGCTTCCCTTTTTTGTAGATGATTTCAAAGACATAACCCACCATCTTTGTGACCCACTTTTGTTGCTCTTTAGAGGATAATCTTTGTTCTAAAAAGTATTTAAGGCTATCATGATCTACTTTTACCTTGAAGTGTCTTCGCATTAGGTAGGGTCGCCATTTCTTAAGTGCATGTAGTATTGACAACATTTCCTTCTTATAAATAGCTTTTTGTAAAAACTTTCGCTTGATTGAACGACTATAAAAAACAATGGGTCTTTCATCTTGCATCAAAACAACACCAATTCCATTTCCTGAAGCATCACATTCCACAATAAATGTTTCTGTGAAGTTTGGTGTAGTTAAGACTGGTGCTTGGCACATTGCCTATTTAAGATGTTCAAAGGCCTTTGTTTCTTCTGGAGTCCACGAAAATGCATCTTTCTTCAATAATGTTGTTAGAGGTGCTACTATTCTCCCATAATTCTTATTAACAAACTTGCGATAATACCCTGTCAACCTGAGAAATCCTTGCAAATGCTTTATGGATGTGGGGATTTTTCCATTCCTTAATGGCTTTAATTTTGCTAGGGTCTACCTTAACTCCTTCATGAGATACAATATGACCCAGATATTCCACCTCTTGGACTCCAAAGTAACATTTGGATCTTTTTGCATATAATTGTTTCTCCTCCAATAGTTGTAGCACCCTGTCAACATGTTCAACATGATCCTTCCAAGACTTGCTGTAGATTAGTATATCATCAAGAAATACTAACACAAATTTTCTAAGGAATGGTTTGAAAATGGAATTCATCAAACATTGAAATGTAGAAGGTGCATTAGTAAGGCCAAAAGGAATGACCAAAAATTCATAATGACCCTCATGAGTTCTAAATGTTGTTTTCAGAATGTCTTCAATCTTCATTCTGATTTGATGATATCCTGAACGAGGATCCAACTTGGTGAAGTAAATTGATTCATGCAATTCCTCCAGTAATTCATCAATGACAGGAATGGGAAACTTATCTTTAATAGTGAGCTTGTTGAGCTCCCTATAATCCGGACACATGCGCCATGATCCATCCTTCTTGTGCACCAATAATACTAGAGCAGAGAAAGAACTTTGACTCGGTTGAATTATACCAGCCTCTAGCATTTCTGCAACCATATGTTCAATTTCACTCTTTTGGGCATAGGGATATTGGTACGGCCTGATGTTTGGAGGAACACTTCTTGGAATCAGATGAATAGCATGATCATGATCAGGAATAGGTGGGAGACCTTTGGGAGTCTCAAATACCTTGGAATGATTGTCCAA
>APFE031545536.1:150058-188064 GCA_000404065.3 Pinus taeda | reverse complement strand
CCTCTTCTTCATGAGTCATGCTAGAGCTTTCAGGTTGTTTACTAGGTGTTTCCATTTTCTTTCTTCGGGGCATCAATTGTCGATAATAATTGTTCACTATTCCCTTTGAATTCCTTCAAACTAATTTTTCAAACCAAGCTTATGCAAATATTAAAAAAATACACACCTTTTTTCACTTTATAGGCACTCGATATTGAATATGATGTATCTCTGTAATTTCAAATATTTCAGTACTTAAATTGTGGTCTACAGTATCCCTTTATGTCCTCTTTCCAATGCCACCAGTCTAATCGAATGTAGATTCTCCAAGAAATAGTTATGCACAATCTTGCAAGATGACCTGATTATATACCTTTTCAAAAGAGTGAACTTGCATGAGGTGCCTCGTGTCACTGTTCTGACTTTCGGGTCTAAAAAATATATATAGGAAACTATAGTCTGTCCTCTTTCTGTAACTTCTTAAGAAATTGCAATTTTATGCTCAAAACAAAAGTTATGACAATTTTACCAAGGTCACTTGTTTGCAATGTAATTCAGGGGTCTGCAAAAAGACCAACTTCCTCATATCATATCTCTACAAATATAGCGCGAAAAGCTCTGAAATTCAAAACTGAGGTTCAACATGATTTCATATCAAATGGGTTTTGTTTTTCGCTTCTTAAACGTCACAGAAAAAGGGTTATAGAAAAAATGCCACGATGACCTATTTGGAGCAGTGAAACCCTAGAATCCAAAGCTCTGATACCAAATGTTATGAAACTACCTCACAAAAAGATAGAAAAGATAGATCAACACCTTAGAATTCAGCCTCTTCGAGGGGGAAACCTCCTTTACATTACATAAAGGAAAAATTATTGGATGATTCAAATGATAAAACCTCCTTTCTACATATAGGAGTCCAAGGAGTCACAATATAACCAAGTCGGCCTAACAATAATAATATAAAGGCACAAAAATAACAATAGAGGGATTCTATGGGGCACAATAATAACAATATGGGGACAATAGGGCACAAAAATATTAATAAGGGATACAACTACAATAGTAATGGGGGCATAATTAGTATTATAGGGACCTAACATCTTGAGAAGTAGGAGATTGATAAAGTCTTTAGAAAATTGCATGATATGCATGATATAACTTTTGGAGGAATTTTTTTATGAAACTATGACCCATAAGATCCTAAGATCTATATTACTCTAACCAATGGTGTTCACATTTAGAAGTGAAAAACATACCAAAAGTGTGTAACATTCCATTTGCAACCTATATTCATTAGAGAACCCTTTGAACAATGAGGCTTAGAAGTTGTTAATGAGAAAAGTCTGCATTCCTCTAAATAGCATAAATATATCCTAACCACATTTTAATTCTTCACATGATGGACTGAAGTTGTACCCGTGACGAAGGTAAATAAAAATGACACATTCCAAGCCTCTATAGCTTTCACAAAAAACTACAGAGCCAAAACCATTGTCACGGAGTGCACAACCATAACCATTTTGTTTTTGGGTAAAATATTAATTAATTCAAATGACTAAATCATAGCGTACAAATAGAGAGTAATTCAAGTTTGTTCATGGGAACAATGAGAGGTTTTCAAATATTTTAATCCATTCATAATGTGTTGTTACATACAAGAATTCATATCTGAGAGTGGAGTCCTTAGATGTAAATACCACACACAGCCACCAAAAATTTATAGTAGAAAATTTTATTATACTCATGAAGATAGTGATGGATTGTCAAATAGTGAAGAAGGTGAATCTGATCAAGATCTCAAATTTCTCATGGATTTTGAGTGTAATGATAAATTTTTGGATGCATTAGAAGAAAAGGATTTCTTTGAAGAAATTACTCAACTCAAAATTTCCTTGGAAGAATACAAAGGAGCCATAGATACTTTGAAGCATCAACTCATAGAAAAAGAAAAGCATAATGAGAAGCTATAATTTGAAGTAGTAGTTGTAAGAAAGGAACTTAGGAATCTTAGATTTCCTAAAGGATCTGAAACCTTAGATGAAATTATCAAGGTTCAATGATCTCCTCTTATGAAGACATGTCTTGGATAGACTGGAGAAACATCTCAACCAAAAAATTCCTCATCCACCACTGGAAGCTTCAGTAATGCAGCAAAACCCAACTAGCAAAACTACAATCCTCAGCAAAAGAATAAAGTCATTCCATAGGTAAATCATGTTCACTCCAATCCAAGGATGAAAAACAACACAAGCTCCACTCAAAAGGTAAACAACAACGGAGGATTCTATGGTCACGAAAATTTCTTCTTTAATGGACAATGTTTCTCATGTCATAATTTTGGTCATAAGGTTGCCAATGTGTTGCATACAAAACTATCATGACTAGAGAAGCAAGAAAACAAAGGAATGAGATAGGAATCAAGAAGAATTCCTATAATATCTTCTCATATCTTATAGATTAAATTGAATTCTCAGTTTGCAACAACTTTGGTCATGAAGAATCTGAATGCAGGAGAAAACTACAACCAACATCTAAAATGGAGCAACTATCAAAAAAATTCCAACGTAGGGAAAAGGAAGACAGTTTGAAAGTTGTGGCATAGAATTGTTTGCAGAAGGACAAGAAAATCAATGGTATATTGATAGCGGATGCTCAAAACACATGATAGGTGATAAAGATAAATCTATTTCATATAGCTCTTTAGATAAAGAAAAGAAATTTGCTTTTGGAAATGACTCACCCGCTATCATTCAGGATAAAGGATCCATTTTTATAAAAGGAAACGTTAAATCTAGTAATGTTATGTATGTTGATGGATTAAAGCATAAATTGTTTAGTGTTAGCCAAATCTGTGATCAAGGAAATGAGGTGGTATTCTGATCACAAGAATGTGCAAGTTGTGAAGTTGATATAGGAAAGATCATAATAAAAGGAACAAGAACCCCTAGCAATCTGTACATATTGAAAAGTGTCCAAGAACAATACTACCTAGGAAAGGAAGAAGAAAAGTGGTTTTGGCATAGAAGGTTGGGACATCTATGATTCTCTCAAATAAACAAATCAATACTTAAAATTGTTCGTGAACTACCCTACATCAAGATACCAGAAAGTACCATATGTAAGTCATGTCAATTCGGGAAGCAAACTAGAGTTCAATTCATTACCAAAGAAGGATTAGAAAGTAAGCCTCTTGAACATATACATACTAATTTGTGTGCACCAGTAAAGAAAAATTCATCTTGTGGAGAACAACACTATATATTATTCATTGATGACTTTTCTAGTATGTGTTGGATTGGTCTTTTGAAACACAAAGATGAAGCATTTGATAAATTTAAAGTCCTCAAGGAATAAGCTGAAATTTAATTAGATCTGAAAATCAAATATCTTATATCTAATCGAGGAGGAAAGTACATATAAGATGAACTATTTGACTTCTATGAACAAAATGGCATAAAAAGGCAATTTTATGTAGCTAAAACTCCTCAACAAAATGTCGTGGCAGACATAATGAATTGAACTATTCAAAAAATGGCCTGTGCTATGCTTGATGAGTTTGGAACTCCTGACACCTTCTAGGGTGAAGCTATACATACTACATTAAATATTCTCGACAAGGCTTATGTTCATGTGAATAGTGATAAAAATCCATATGAACTTTGGTATGGTAAGGCTCCCACTATAAATCATTTTAGAGATTTTGGAAGAAAATGTTTCATAAAAAATAATGATGAAAAACTTGGTAAATTTGAAGCTAGAGAAGATGAAGGAATACTTCTTGGGTACTCATCTAGAAGTAAAGGATACAAATGTTATAATAAGAGACTTTGAAAAATTGTTGAATGCATTGATGTTGTGATTGATGAAACACACACAGGGCCCAAACAAGTAACATCAACAAAAGAGGACGATGGTGATGAATTCTTTCCCACATCAAGTCATAATAATATAGAAGAAGAAACCAATGAAGCAATGGAAGAAGATACATCAGACAAAGAAAAGGCTACATCCAAGTATGTTCAAAATAATCATGTGTAAACTCAAATTCTAGGAGAAAAGGAATCTGGGGTACAAACAAGAAGAACTCTTGTAGGATCTTCTAGTTATGTACCTTTATTATCCACCATTGAACCACAAAATGTGAATCTAGCTAGTAAATATGAATGTTGGGTTAAGGCCATGAATGAAGAACTTTATCAAATTGAAAATAATGATACTTGGGAATTGCTTCCGAGGCCTCATGATAAAAATGTTATAGGAACAAAATGGATATTCAAAAATAAGTTGAATGAATATGGAGAAGTCATTAGGAACAAAGCTATACTTATTTGTAGAGGTTATGCTCAATAAGAAGGTATAGACTTTGAAGAACATTTGCACTAGTAGCCAGACTTGAATCCATAAGAATGTTTCTTGCATTTTCAAATTTTTGAAATTTCAAATTTTAACAAATGGATGTAAAATATGACTTCCGTAATGGATATCTAGAAGAAGAAGCATATATTGAACAACCAAAAGGATTAATTTTGGGGAATGATGAAAACCTTGTATACAAACTCAAAAATGCTTTATATGGGCTAAAACAATCTCAACGGGCATGGTATTATCATCTTGAAAAATATCTTCAATGACAAGGTTTCACAAAAGGATCCAGAGACATCAACTTGTACATAAAAATTGAAGCTAATAAACTATTAATTATTGTGGTTTATGTTGATGATATCATTTTTGGGAGTAATGAAGAATACATGAGTCAAAAAATTTCTTTTGTTATACAATAAGAATTTGAAATGTTGTTACTTGGGTAACTAGCCTATTTTCTTGGTCTACAAGTACAAAAAGAAAAAGATGGCATATTTCTCTCACAAACAAATATCTCAAGCAAATTCTAAAGAAGTATGGGATGGAAGAATGAAAACCTATATGTACTCTCACAATGACATGATGTAGCCTTAGTTCTAATCATGATTCTCCTGTAGTAAACCAACCAGAGTATAGATCTATAATTGGCAGTCTACTTTATCTAACAAGTACCAGACCAAACATCGTGCATGCAGTTGTGATTGTTGCACATTTCCAAGCCAATCCAAAGTAATAACATCTTCAAGCAATAAAGAGAATATTCAAATATCTCGAAGGGACCCAAGATTTTGGTCTATGATATCCTAAAGATGTAGATCTTACCCTTCATGCATACACAGATGCAAATTGGGCTAGAAATGTTGATGACCAGAAAAGCACTAGTGGAGGTGCATTTTACATGGGGCCTAGATTGGTATCTTGGTTTAGTAAGAAACAAAGTTCCATTTCCTTATCTACAATGGAAGAAAAATATGTAGTTGTTGCATCTTGTTGAACACAACTTCTCTGGATAATGCAAACATTACAGGATATACAAATCAAATGTTCTCCACCCATCTCCATCTTATGTGATAATACAAATGCTATTAGTATTTAAAAAAATAATGTTATGCACTCTAAGACCAAGCATATTCCTGTTAAGTATCACTTTCTATGAGAACAAGTTCTTGGGCAAAAGGTTAAATTGGAATATGTTCCCTCCAAAGAACAGGTTGATGATATATTTACTAAACCCCTTCCTAGAGAAGCATTTGAAAATCTGAGACAAAAACTAGGAGTTGTATCTGTCTCACTTTGCTGTTAAATTAGTTTACTATGTCTATAGGTGAAAATTTAGAAGGTTTCTAGCTATACACGAGTTTCATGAAGTATAGTCACGTATATACGCGTGTTTCTTTACATAAAGTCACGTATGTTTTTATTTGATAGAAAACCAATGGGATAGACTTAAGATCAACCTCTAACATGCTTCTGAATAAATACAATAATGTAAGCAGTTTTTGATATTAATAAGTTTTGAAGACTGAGATGACAACAACGACAGTTTTCTCCCACATTAGGTTTCCACCTTAAATCCTGGTGTTCATATGTGTGATACTTTATTCAATTATTGTTGCATCTATTTACTTCTTATCAAATTATTGATAAATCTCTTACATTATGATTTAAAGTTCAACAGATAAAGAATTAGCTATTTTATAAAGCTTACTTGGCATATGCTTTTTTATGTTATAACAGTCGCGTATATATGCTAGTTGGGTTAATTAAAGTCGCGTATACATTTTAGAAAAGGAAAAATTATTGTTAATTTTTAAAATATTGATTCATTCCCACACCCCCCCGGCGAAGGAAGATTCGACAATATAAGCAATCATGAAGTATCGACATCTATCATACCACCACTTTTCAAGGGAAATAATCTTATATATTGGAAAACAAGAACCATAGCTTATCTTTAGTCTCTTGGAGCAAATGTTTTGCCAATTGTGGGAGGATACCAATATCCAGCTATAGTTCCCACATATGCAGCAAAAAATGAGACATATGAAACACATGTCAAAGCCTTCAATGCTTTATTGCGAAGTCTAACAGAATCAAAATTTTTCAAAGTCATGCAGCTAAACACAATAAAATAAATATGGGGCAGAATCATTCAAAGCTATGAAGGTGATACCAAGGTAAAAAGTGTTAAACTTCAAACTCTCAAAATTCAATATGAAACTCTCAGAATGCATAATGATGAACGTATTGACAGTTTCTTTCTTCATATAGAGGAGATTGTAAAACGCATGGAAAATCTCGATGAATAAATAAGGGACACTACTTTAGTAGAGGAAATCTTAAAATCTCTAACTCATAATTTTGAGTCAAAAGTGTCTTTCATCGAAGAAAAGTAGGATCTATACACTCTCATTGTTGTTAAACTTCATGGGATCTTGACTGCTTTTGAAATGAGAAAAGGAGGTCACTCAGAAGTTAGAGAAGTCACATTTAAAGCATTTGCAAAGGGAAAAGAAAACGAGGAACACAAGGAATCAGGATACATATCAAAATAACATGAGGTGGACTTTCTAAAGAAACATCAACTGGCCACTGGAAGGGTCAGAGATAAGCTTCCCTTCAAATGTTTTCATACGTGTTATACTTTATTATGTTCTTGTTGCACCTATTTACTTCTTATCAAATGCTTGATACTTCTTACATTCTGGTTTAAAGTTTAACAGATAAAGAATTAGTTTTTTTACAAATATTACTTGGCATACATTGGTTTCTACTATAACAATCGTGTATATACGCTAGTTGGGTTAAGTAAAGTCATGTTACATATTAGAAAAGGAAAAATTGTTATTAGTTTTCAAAGCACTTATTCACCCCCCCACCCCGCATCCCTCTCAGTATTTTTCCCAACATCCTTTTGTTCCCAAAGTTACCTCCAACACCTTTTCTAGAACTCATTCTCTTCCTTGGAGGCATGAGAAAGGCTACAAATATACAGTGAGGGGAAATACAAGAAGAACTTCTACCAATAAAAATAGAATAAGGAAGAGACACAGAGAATTTGACCCTAGATTCGAAGACAACTAGATCATCACCACCATGACACACCAAAAGACCAAATTCTAGTATATTTTCGAGCTCACCACATCGCAACATCATGCCATGACTTAGAGATAACCAGTGGGAATTTCTTGAAACTAAAATTTACACAAAGGCACTAAAAACAAGCCCTAAACCCCTAATTTGACTAACGAACACACAAGACAGTATGCTTCGAGCTATTTGTAATGGATGCAACATTGTAAGGACCAAAGCTCCAAACATGAAAATATTTTGAGACAGAGAAACCCCAATAACAGCAATCACCCATTGAAGTTGAGAAAAATTCCTCAAGGAATCAGGAAAGCTAATGAATTGAGAAATTACACCTAATGGCCTAGACGAGCAAATTATTGAGGTAGCCGCACTAGATTCATGAATCAAAGACAACAAATAAAATTTTAATCCTAGGACAAATAGAAATAAACTCACCAGAAATTTAAAGAATAACTAGCCACATTCTAGAAAAAATAAGGTCAAGAAAAGTCATTGTTGAGAGGGAAGAATGAAACGACATACTTCTAGGAAGAGATAGATAATGGAGGATAATGAAATATCATTGTCTCTAGTCACACAAGGCTCATACCTCAACCATCACTTGTCCATAACTGGAAATTTAAAACAACAAACACACAACATATTTAACATGCCCATAATAACTACCCATTTCCACGTCGTTATGAGGAGGAGACAGGTGCGTGGATGGTACACACTTCTAAACAGCCATGGAATTCGAAAAAACACCCCCATGAGGGAATAACACTAGTTATAATGTTAATATTACAATTTAATATAATATTATGAATATTTATTAATTATATACTTCCAAATTAACGGTAATATTAACCCAATCAATTTGTAACAATGTCACATTGTTGAATAAATTGTTTGTTAATATTAATTGTATTGATTAATACTAGTTATATTATGATTGACCTAAATTTCCTATGGTTGAGCATGACTAAATTTAATATTAATAATTAAATGACCATTCAATTTCAATAATTAATTGATTGAAATCTAAGTCAACCATGTTCAACTAATTATATATTAACAAATATTTAATATTAATTATATTAATAAAATATAATTACATAATATATATTAAATATATTATGGTAATTTTTTGGTGTAATTATTTTTTTATTTTGGAAATTTTTTTCTACTCAGTGCTACACTTTTTATTTAATGTTTATTTAAATATATAGATTGATGTAATGTATCTAAAAGTTAATGAAATATTTGAATTTTTTCAAATTTTACAATTTAAAATTATGATTCCAAGATATATTTGTTAATTTCACAACTGAGTAGATTCCAAGATATATTTATTAATTTCACAAGATATATTTTGGAATCCAATTATTCAAATTTCACAACTTAAAATTATGATTCCAAACTATTGTTTTTAATATTTGATAAATAAAAAGAAAAAATTAAAAATAAATAAATTTAAGGAAAAGATGTTTAAAAGATACTCCAAAACATATAAAGTAAAATGAATTAAAGTGAAGCTAAAATGAATATTTCCCTTCAAAATTTGATAAGTGCTTGATATTTCTAGGAAATCAAGGAAACACCAAAAGCCTAAGTTAATTTAACAGGAAGATGTAAGTGAGAGTCTAAACGAGTTCGATAGATTCAAAACTTCAAAACTGATTGCGTGAAAAAATTAGTTTCATTGAAGTTTGTATTATTTGCAATTGATAATTGTAGTAAATCATTTGTCCATGTACATAGATTATACTAAAGTTTAAAAAAAAACAAAATAAAAAACAAAAACTCTAAAGGTATGAGCCTAAAAACTCTTTATTTTTCAAAATTATTAGTATTCTCTTTATTTTTCAAAATTAATTTTAATTTTTTTAAACATAATTGTTTTATATTTTATATTTACATTTTACATATAACATATATATTTAATATAGATAAACAATAATTATTTTCTTAATTAAATAATCTAATCCATTTAAACATAGTTAAGTCACTTATCACATTTAGTTAATCTACATAGATAATTATATTTTTTTCATTTAAATCACTTACAATTGGGAATGCCACTTAGATGCTACCCACAAAAAAATCCACATGGTTTCTTTGTAACACACACTCTATATTTAATATTTAAAAAAAGGCTGAATGTATTAAAATTATGCAATATGCTAGTTAAACAAAAGGATCAAATGGCAAAGAGACAAAGAGATAAGGGTGTACTCTAATAGTTATGACTAATGGTATGATTATGTTATACTATAATACAGAATGGAAATCAATAGAAAGAGGTTAGGATCAATTGTATACTGTATATTATATGTGATATATATATATAAATACCATTAATTTTTAATTAAATTAATAAGGTTTTTTTTATATTGATATTTGATATATATATAATATATATAATAATATTATATTTATAGATTTTTTATATTATATTTGATTTTCAATCAACTTTATTGGAATCACCCATTTTTACAACGTGTGTTGAATTCAGTATATATTTCACCGATAGGGTGTATATATATGAACTTTAGATGGAAAGAGGTTTCTTCACTTTTTTTTTTCTTTTAATTGAGGGCGGTAGATGATTCTCAACAGAATATGCTCAACATATACCTAGTCTTGATGTTTGTAAATGTATGTAGTGTGTTACAGAGTTTGTTAGGTTGCATTGGCTTCTAATAAATTTAAAAAATTAGATTTGTGCCACGTGCCTCTTTGTCAACTGATTTGTTATGGATTTGAGATTATTACAATTATAATAAGTTTCATTCCATGATAAGTTTCTTCACTATCTCTCATATGTTTGAGGTATGTAATTATGTTATGTATGTATGTATGGATATATATATATATATATATATATAAGAAAATTTGATTTAGTGAAATGGTACATTACTTTTAATAAATTTAAAAAATTATATTCGTGGTACGTGGCTCCCCATCCACCAATTTTTTTTTTAATTGAAGGCCTAAATTGATTCTCAATAGAATATTCTCAAAATATGCCTAGTCTTGATGTTTATCAATGGATGTAGTGTGTTACAGAGTTTGTTAGGTTGCATTGGATTTTAATAAATTTAAAAAATTAGATTTGTGCCACATGCCTCCATGCCAACGAATTTGTTATGGATTTGAGATTATTACAATTCTAATAAGTTCATACATGATAAGTTATTTATTATTATTTATAACTCTTTCTCATTTTTTTTGAAAAAGGTCCATTACTTTTTTAAATTTGAAAAATTATATTCGTGCCATGTGGCTCCCCACCCACCAATTTCCTATGGATTTGAGATTATTCTAATTCTAATACGTTCCTCCATGACATGTTCCTCATTATTATTTATAACATTAATTTGTATATAAGAAAATATATAAAAAGGTATTTTCCTACATATTCACTACAATGCAAATAAATTCCAACCATTTCGGTGTTAATATATCCCTCAATGTGTTCGAAGATCAAATTGTGTATTACAATCTTCTGCTCATACTCCAATAATGTGGGCTTCAAGTTGTGAATGTTAAGTATTCTTCAATTAATAACAAAGTTTTCCATATAATATATAATAAAGTATTTTTGTCTATTCATAGCAATGGCTTACTTCCCTTTTTGCTTTACCAGTATCTAAACATACATATATTTGTGCATTGCCATAGGTGTCTAATAGTGAAAACTTTAACATGGAAAACCTCTATGAGAATTTTGCTAATTTGATATTGTATCACAAGTTTGACTTAATGACCCTGGACTCTCGAGAGGAATATGTATCACCACACAAATGAGGAGTACATGGTTTGACCAACTTATGTCACGAATATCCATGCGATCAATTATGTGCCCTAGGTTTTCAGTGTATGATTAGTGTAGAATTAGGTAATGTAGCATGAATGAATATGTGTTCTAAAATTATTAGCAATCATTCAAGAACAAATTTTCAAATTGCAAGCTAATTTTATCAGTTTTTTCTTTAGAGATAAGTATTGATCTATTTTAATAAAAAACCTAAGAAGTTTTTAGAGCGATATAATTTCTTCTTGTGTAAATGTTTTTTAATGCAAAATGTTTTCATCTCAAAGATAAAATTCACAGAAAATAGAGCCCAAATATAAAATAATAACATTACTTGAAATGCTTAAAAATGTTTTAACCATGAAAATTTATTTCTTTTCATTGTACATATTAGTCGACATTGAAATATTTTACTTAATATGGCATTGAAATATTTTACTTATGAAATATGTTGTTCATATTAATAAGTTCCTCCATGATCAATAAATTATGAAATTTAGAAATTATGGTTGATGTCTTGAAATGTATTTTTATTTTTAAAATTTGGAATGCACTATATTGTAAAAAATTATAAGTAAAATAGATGAAGTAGAAATATAAAATTTTATTTTTTTCTAATTATCAATTTCTGAAATATATCATACATTAGAAAATTATAAATTTACAGATTTAAAATTCCATCAATAATGTTTCACATGTTATATTTTTTAAAATTTAATATATTCAAATAAGATTATAGTAAATGAATTTAAGAATTGTAGCTAAAAATCCTCAACGAAATGTGGTGGCAGGAAGAATGAATACAATTATTCAAAAAATAGCTTGTGCTATACTTGATGAGTCTAGAACTCCTGACACCTTCTAGGGTGAAGCTGCACATACTGTAGCAAATATTCTCAACAAGGCTCATGTTCATGTGAATAGTGATAAAACTCCATATGAACTTTGGTATGGTAAGCCACCCACTATAAAGCATTTTAGAGTTTTTGGGAGAAAATGTTTCATCAAAAATAATGATGAAATCTTGGTAATTTTGAAGCTAGAGCAGATGAAGGAATACTTCTTGGGTACTCATCTATAAGTAAAGGATACAAATGTTATAATAAGAGACTTTGGAAAACTCTTGAATGCATTGATGTTGTGATTGATGAAACACACATAGGGCCAAAACAAGTAACATCAACAAAAGAGGATGATGATGATAAGTTCTTTCCCACATCAAGTCGCAATCATTTAGAAGAAGAAACTAATGAAGCAATGGAAGAAGATACATCACACAAAGAAAAGGTTACATCCAAGTATGTTCAAAAGAATCATCGATAAACTCAAATTCTAGGATAAAATGAATCTAGGTACAAACAAGGAGAACTCTTGTAGGATATTCTAGCTATGTAGCTTTATTATCCACCATTGAACCACAAAATTTGAATCAATTTAGTAAAGATGAATGTTGGGTTAAGGCCATGAATGAAGAACTTGATCAAATTGAAAATAATGATACTTGGGAATTGGTTCCAAGGCCTCATGATAAAAAGGTTATAGGGACAAAATGGATATTCAAAAATAAGTTGAATGAATATGGAGAAGTCATTAGGAAAAAAATCTAGACTTGTTTGTAAAGTTTATGCTCAATAAGAAGGTATAGAATTTGAAGAACATTTGCACCAGTAGCCAGACTTGAAGCCATAAGAATTTTTCTTGCATTTTCAAGTTTTCAAAATTTCAAATTTTATCAAATGGATGCAAAATCCGCCTTCCTTAATGGACATCTAGAAGAAGAAGTATATGTTGAACAACTAGAAGGATTCATTTTGGGGAATGATTAAAACCTTGTATACAAACTTAAAAAGGATTTATATGGGCTAAAAAAATCTCCACTAGCATGGTATTATCATCCTGACAAATATCTTCAACAACAAGGTTTCACAAAAGGATCCGCAGACATCAACTTGTACACAAAAATTGAAGGTGATAAGATATTAATTATTGTAGTTTATGTTGATGATATCATTTTTGGGAGTAATGCAAAATATATGAGTCAAAATAATTCTTTTGTTATGCAATAAGAATTTGAAATGTTATTACTGGGGGAACTAACCTATTCTCTTGGTCTACAAGTACAACAAGCAAAAGATGGCATATTTCTCTCACAAACAAATACCTCAAGCAAATTCCAAAGAAGTATGGTATGGAAGAATGAAAACCTGTATGTACTCCCATGATGATGGGATGTAGCCTTAGCTCTAATGATGATTCTCCTGTAGTAAAGCAACCAGAGTATAGATATATAATTGGCAATCTACTTTATCTAGAAAGTATCGGGCCAAACATCATGTATGCAGTTGAGATTGTTGGACATTTTCAAGCCAATCCAAAGGAATCACATCTTTAGGAAATAAAATAATATTCAAATATCTCGAAGGGACCAAAGATTTTGGTCTATGGTATCCTAAAGATGTAAATCTTACCCGTCATGCATACACAGATGCAGATTGGGCTGGAAATGTTGATGACTGGAAAAGCAATAGTGGAAGTGCATTTTACATGGGGCCCCGATTGGTATCTTGGTTTAACAAGAAACAAAGTTCCATTTCCTTATCTACAACAAAAGCAGAATATGTAGTTGTCGTACATTTTTGCACACAACTTCTATGGATAATGCAAACATTACAGGATATACAAATCAAATGTTCTCCACCCATCTCCATCTTATGTGATAATACAAATGCTATTAGTATTTCGAAAAATCATGTTATGCACTCTAAGACCAAGGATATTCCTATTAAGTATCACTTACTATGAGAATATGTTCTTGAGAAAAAGCTTAAGTTGGAGTATGTTCCCTCCAAAGAACATGTTGATGATATATTTACTAATCCTCTTCCTAGAGAAGAATTTGAAAATCTAAGACAAAAACTGGGAGTTGTATCTATCTCACTTTGTTGTTAAATTAGTTTACTCTATGTATAGGTGAAAATTTAGAAGCTTTCTAGGTATACGCGAGTTTCGTGAAGTATAGTCGTGAATACACGTGTGCTTCTTTACTGAAAGTCACGTATCTTTCTCTTTGATAGAAAAAAAATGAGATAGACTTAAGATCAACCTCTAACATGCTTCTGACAACTATGATTTGATTTCTCTTAGTCTAATGATGATGGGTATAGTCTATTGATATGGTATTGAGTTATTTTTTTCTCACTATTATTTCTCTGAATGATGAAGATGCTTTGATGAATGACATGTTGAATATGATCAAGTAGCATAGGTTAAGGGGGAGCCGTAGTCTTGTAGAATATAATGCATTGTTGGCATTCTAGTCACTGAATTATGTTGGCATTAAGGTTTTTTGTCTTTTAAATATCATATATATCATTTGATGAAAAGGTCATGTAAAGACCTATGATGTAATAATTGTCATATTCAGTCATGTATAGACATTTGAGATCATTTCCAATATGTAATCCCACTTGTTTGGGTGGTTGAGCCAAATATGTATCCCCACTTGGTTGGGTGATTGATGTAAGTATGGGCCCTTCGTAACAGGAAGGTCATACTTAGTTAAGCCATAGAGTCATGTACTTCATTCTGCATCTATCAAAGATTGTGGCATGTGCTCAGGGGGAGATTGATCATAGAATTTAGCATATGCACGGGGGGGGGCAGTTTAGTAGTTCCAGGTATTCAGCAGTTCAGATATGGAAGTATTCATTCAACATTGGTCAACCCTTTTCCCTTGATGTCAAAGGGGCAGAGTAGCTTGATGTTTGGCGAGTATGTTTGGAGAGTGGATTGATGTTTTACTTGATATTATTTACAGGTTTTGGTTAACAAACATCAAATGGTTTCCATCAAGTCCAACGAGGGAGATTGTTGGTATTATGATACATGTGTTGTCCTTGATGGAAAATCACTTATAACAAAATTCACAGGTTATTTCGTATGTGATAGATTGAATTCAATAGAATACTATAATGGATGACATAATGCATGACAATTCAAAGGAATTAGCTCAAAAGAATGATAAATTTTTATGTTCAAGAACTATATGCGGGTTCTGTTAAGCGAAGTCACGTATGCACGTGAGTCCAATGAAGAAAATTAGTGTATGTTATTTGTACCATGGTCATTCTAAATACCATGGGTCCTTACCATGGTATTGCCCCATATTGATTAGTGTGACAACGAATATTGATCCTATCAAATATTACCACCAGCACTAACATTATTTTGACCCGTGGTATTGGATGATGGCCAAACTATTTAAAGAAGTGAAGATCAAAGGGATAAGTGTGTAATACAAATATGTTTTGATGAATAATTCAATCTAAATTATATTTGCATTGTCGGGGCCATAAGTGTCATGTTGATCTGAGATAATTATGCAGTGATGGATACAATGATGGCTCTGTTAACACTCAGGTTGTTCCCTTTGACTCCTAAGGGAATACAGCCAAGGTAACCACAAACCAAGCTTTTAGATGCAGGTCCTAGCCTACCTGCAACCAGAGAGGGCTTTCTCTTTGTAATTTGGCTTTGTTTTGAAATATTTTAGGCTAGATATGATTAATAGGGTTTGGTTTTGAGTTTGTTGGATGGTGATCTCAAACAGAACTGAGATGCAATTATATAACTGTTTTTTGCATTGGGAAATGGAGTCACTGAGAGTGTAATTATTGAAAGAGTTTCTTGGTGAAAAGGTAGTACTATAGAGCAGGATAGGCAAGCTAGAAACAATTTTCAAATCTGGAAATGATGGAATGAAGTCAGGGAATGAAAGGCAATCAAGAATCTCTCACTATACTGATAGAGGGAAAATGGATGAATATTGTGTAGGAGCAATTAAGAATTCCTAAACAGTATTCAAAATGAGAGAACTAGTGCGAACATGAGAAATTAAGAATTCATATTCATGACTAGTCCTGAAGAAAACATAATTAATAACAAAGATTGAACATAAGGTGCATTCATACAAATCCTATGCTATTCTTCTTCTCTCTTACCAATATCATGAAACATAAATGAGATTTACAAGATAGGAAACATAAAACACAATTTAGTATAACTTATTGTTCCTTAGCATGACATGGGAATTTTGTAGCAAGTCCCAAAACATCTAATCCACCCTCAGATCATTCAGACATAGTGAACTTCAACAGCAATTTGTATTAACACAGTCTGATATCTTATAGCACAGTTCAGAAAGAGGAAATCATGAACCCACCAACAACCTTATTACATTGTTCAGGGCTCTATTTATAGGAAAAATATCTACAAAAATAGATATGATAGAAGACATGAGGAAATAACTGCAATTAACCTAACTTCTCTTGCAAGTAATGTAAAAAATATATATCTAATGCTGCGCTGGGGGCAGCTGTTTCAAAAAATGAGGCTATGTGGCGCTCTTTCGTAGCTCTACTGTCCAATCTGTAATCGCTACGCTGTCAATCTCTTATCTACACCTCTTAGTCAGTTCTGCTGCTCTTAGGTGGATATGATTCTTATTAACTCTGATATGATTAGGCTTTAATGGCCTTTAACTCTGTTATGATACTCTTTAACTGGTCAATTCGCCCCTTTCTGTTTCTTTCGGGCAAAATAACTGTTGCAAACCATGTGCTGGATTGAGGCTTTCTATTTTGGCCATTTTTTCTTAGTGATGCGCGATTAGCGCTAATCGCGCATCAAAAACTGCCCCTGATTTTCATTCCGGGCTTCCTAAGCAGTGATTTCACCTTTCGCGCCTTTTTTGGCGGTGACGTCAGCATGACGTCAGTGGTGGGACCTAGTACGACAGATGACGTCAGTGGGGTGACATGGTGGGGTGGCGTCGATGATGATGTCATCATGACACGGTGGCAGGGTAATGACGTTAGTGGGTGCTATGGCGCAGGTACAGCACAGTGGCAGGCGACGTCGCGACATCGTCATGCAGTGATGTAGGAAAGCGGGGAGGGCGGTAAGTGGTTTGCGTCGGACCACTTTTGGTACGGGAATGGTATGTGTTAGGGGTGGCCTGATGCAATACGAGGCCGACAGCTATCCCAGTGTACGACGGCGAAACCGTCGACCATCGAGTACTATCGTACCTCTATGAAGGGGCGCCCGATATTCATTAGGGCCGTCGGATCTAGGAGGGTGGATCCTAGGTGGATGGGAGGGCAACATGATCAAGGTTTAGTGGAAAAGCATGCCCAATAATTGTTAATTATTTGCGGCTTTGGGTAGTTAAAACCTTAGGTTATGGGTGTAATATGTGCTCGGGATTTGGTTATTTTATCAGTCAAATATTAATAAAATCCCAATAAAATGTGCGCGGAGGGTGGTTGAACATAGTTATTTATTTAACAGGGTGTTAAATAAATCCTAAGGGAAATGAACGTGGAGGGGCTAACAATGGGTCCCAAATGGACCTAAGGTTTCCCTACTTTTAGTACTTGGCTATAGTTTCCATGGGGAGGAATATTTTGTGTTTTTTGGGGTTTTTATATAGTTTCTTGTAGAATAGGGGTAGGGGAAATGATTTAGGGAGCACGATAATAGAGTTAGATATTAATATGAGGCCTTTGGAATGTAAAGGAGGGGATGTATGCTAAGTTTATAGAATGGAAACTTAAGCATAGGGAAATGAATGGATTGTTTAAAGATTAATTTTACACAAGAAATGTGGCTTCTTTTCACTAAGTCAACTCAGATGTCAACTTGGTTTTTGACAAGAATGGAGTGAAAATGGGACTTTTGGGCAGATCCCAAAGTCCTCAAGGGGATGTTAGTGAGTGATTTGGGAAGTAAGAAGAAGCGGGAGTTAGAGATGCCTTGCTTGATCTGATCAAAATGAAAAAGTGCCTCAAAACTGTGATCTGGATAAATATAACACTTGAAAATATGAAATGGATCACATATCTTGATTTCTGTAACCACAAAACTACTTACCCAGCCTACTTTACCTAGCATTTTTTCTTCTTTTGGTTTAGGTGCACTTGAACTAGCAAACCCAACTTTTCAACTTTTTCTTTTTTTTACTGTCCTCCTATCTACATCTATACTTATTTCATCCAGGGGCTCAGATTAGGCTGTTGAGCACCCTTGCTTCTCTACCTATCTAAGAATGTACCAAGATTAAGCTGTTTGGACAGATAATGATTCTCTATATTCTACAACAGGAAATTGAAACCTAGGGAGACCAAGATTAAGCTGTTTGGACCCGCCTTTAACTTAAAAGTCTTCAAAAATGGAATAACTCATCAAAATTGGAATACAACAGAGGCACTTAGACTAGCACACTCTCATGGACACTTCTTTGGCCTTAGTAGCAAATATGGAACATTGCAGCATGCAAGGTATGCCATATTTGGTATGTAGAAATGTCAATCATGAAAGATGAATACCTGCTATGAGCAGGAAGCTAACAACGGCTCCACTTGGGGATGGCTTTTCCTTGCGAAAAGTCAAGAACAACAGGTCAGAATGCCTTAATCTTTAGTTGTTGCTGTACTCTGAAAACTTCCCTTTGTTGGTTGCTTTATTTATTAACATGACAACAGACTTGAAGAGCTTAGGGCCTTTACTTCGGGCTTCAACTGCAGCAAGCTTGGTATCCAAACAGAAAACTGAAATCCTACCTACCTACTCTAATCAGCACTTACTTTGTTGTTAGGTGAAATCAAATAGCCAGTGCAACCATTTAAGCATTATAAACATCGGTGAGTTTTGCTGTTTTTTCTTGCTGGTGGTAAAAATGGAGATCTTGCCATCAGATATAACTTTGTTAGATTTTGAGAAGATCAGAAAACTGTTGACCTTCTTTGCTGAAACAAGAAACTGTACAAAAGGATCCCACAACATATATATACAATTGTTGGGTTGAATTGAAGAACTGTACAAAAGTTTGGGATCACTATCATGCCTTGGAAACTGGATATCATCAACATTTTGATATTGAGGCACAGAGCCTGCTAATGGAGAAGAGCACTTCTTTACTTCATCACACACCCTGTCAGCACATGAGTCATATAAAACATGAACTGATATTTGTAATTTATTACAAACAGGCTTATATGGCCCTTGATTGATCTGCGCAGGCTGCTCCTCTTCTTCTTCAAAAAACTTAGATGGCTGAAAACAAAGAGGTAGGGGATCCACTTGGATCACTTGGTCACGAACAACCGCTTTCGAATCTTCCTCAATCTGATATTTGATGTCTCTTTGGGGCTGCAAAACTATAGGCAATATATTTTGAACAATGATTTGGGTTTCCTCCAGATGATCAATATCAACACTTGTTGATACTTGCTTATTAACTGCATGATAGTTCTCCTTAAAAAATTTAAAAGAACCAATACAGAAAGGTAAAGTTCCTTCGCTGAAATCAAAATTTTCTGTGCTTTCCTCCTTTACTTCATAGCTGAGATAGGCACGTTGATCATTGATTTTAGGTTGCTGATCCTGAACTGTGCTCTCTGCCAAAATAATCTCTGACTCCTCTGCAAGGCTAATTTGGTCATTAGGCTCATAATCATCATCATACTCATCATATTTTGGCAAGCAGTTTAAAGAAGAGAAGTTGTTATATTCATATAGTATATGAGGAGGCTGCTCCATCATGTATGGTTGTACGAATATGTCATCTATTTTGTGACAGGTTTGTTCATGAATGTCATTACTTTCCTCTTGCAAAACAAATGTGTTATGGTGCTCTAAACATTCCATTTCATTGTGATCATTTCCTCTGACTTTTGTAACAAACCACGAAGTTTTTCTTCTTGCTCCGCTTTGCACTTTTCTTCCCTGATCTTTAGATTTGCCTCTATGTCCACTGCCATGTCCTGCATTTGTTTCATAGTGGATGGGCTCCTTTCTCTTAAACGGAATTCTATTTCTGGGTCAAAAGGTCTTGGATAATGCAATAGAGCTAAATGAGGGGGAGGTCTAATATTCAAAGGCATAGAATGATAAACTTGATTGAATCGATCAAAAAATTGTTGAACATATTCATTTGGACGTCTTTCTGACTGATTATATTCTTCAATGAGAAAGAGATAATTAAGTTTGATCATCCATCTATCAAGGAAGATCTTGGAAAGCTATTGAAGATTAGAGATGCTAGCCTCAGGCAATGCTTTAAACCAAGTCCTAACTTCACTTTGCAAAGAAAGGGCAAACAACCTAATACTAGAATCCTCATCCTCCACTTCAAATATATTAAGATAGTCTTCAAAGGCTTGGATATGCTTTTGCGCAGTAATACCATTCTCTCCATCAAATCTTGGGAGATACTCGGGATGATTTTTGGGCAGAGGATTAAGCACGGGAGGCAAAACAAGAGGCTTATATCTGTTAGGAACCTTACTAGGCACGGAATTATGTACAGGGATTGGCTGAATGGGCTCGATATGAACAAGGATAGAATGATTGGCATTGACATTTGTTTCCCCCTTGGCTGTATGATGATTTTCAGCAGCATTTAAAGGTTGTTGTTCTAATGTGCAAGGAGGCTTTTCAACAACATTTTCAAAAGGCAAATCATAAAAATCTAATTTAAAATCATTTTTTAAATACAATATACACAACAAAATTTTATGGAAGAGAAAGAACATGACCTCTTGGATAGTAATCTAGGTCAAAAGCCTGATCTGCTTGTATATTTCTCTTGGGTTCATTTCTCCGGCGGAGTCTTTACTATGAGGATTATGTGAAGTCGCCAGGTGGATAAATCAACTTTGAAGGGTCCGATCTCTGTCCACCAACACAGATCTGAGCTTAATATGTGAAATAGATCTGAAGAAAGGGGAAGTTTCTTCAGGAAACAAAATATTTTGAGTTTTTTGAGATTTTTTTATTTTTTGGAATTTTTCAAGAGACTTTTTCTAGAAGAAAACTGATAAAAAATGGGGATTTACAGTGATGAACAAAACAATTGAGTCCCCAGTGGAGTCGCCACTAAGTTAACACTTAGTTTGTTCCCTTTGAATCCTAAGGGAATACGGCTAAGGTAACCACAACTAAGCTTTTAGTTGTAGGTCCTAGCCTACCTGCAACCAGAGAGGGCTCTATCTTTGTAATTTGGCTTTGTTTTGAAATATTTTAGGCTAGATATGATGAACAAGGTTTGGTTTTGAGTTTGTTGGATGGTGATCTCAAACAGAACTGGGATGCAAGTATATAACTGTTTTTTGCATTGCTCAATGGAGTCACTGAGAGTGTAATTATTGAAAGGGTTTCTTTGTGAAAAGGTAGTACTACAGAGCAGGATAGGTAGGCTAGAAACAATTTTCAAATCTGTAAATGATGGAATGAAGTCAGGGAATGAAAGGAAATCAAGAATCTCTCACTATAATAACAAAGGGAAAATGGATGAATATTGTGCAGGAGTAATTAAGAATTCCTAAACAGTATTCAAAATGAGAGAACTAGTGCGAACATGAGTAATTAAGAATTCATGTTCATGACTAGTCCCGAAGAAAACATAATTAATAACAGAGATTGAACATAAGGTGCATTCATACAAATCCTATGCTATTCTTCTTCTCTGTTACCAAGATCATGAAACATAAATGAGATTTACAAGATAGGAAACATAAAACACAGTTTAGTATAACTTATTGTACCTTAGCATGACACGGGAATTCTGTAGCATGTCCCAGAACATCCAATCCACCCTCAGATCATTCAGACATAGTGAACTTCAACAACCATTTGTATTAACACAGTCTGATATCTTATAGCGCAGTTCAGAAAGAGGAAATCATCAACCCACCAACAACCTTATTACATTGTTCAGGGCTCTATTTATAGGCAAATTATCTACAAAAATAGATCTGATAGAAGATCTGAGGAAATAACTACAATTAACCTAACTTCTCTTGCAAGTAATGTAAAAACTATCTATCTAATGCTGCGTTGGGGGCAGCTGTTGCAAAAAATGAGGCTATGTGGCACTCTTTCGTAGCTCTCCTGTCTAATCTGTAATCAATGCGTCGTCAATCTCTTATCTGCACCTCTTAGTCGGTTCTGCTGCTCTTAGGTGGCTGTGATTCTTATTAAATCTAATATGATTCGGCTTTAATGGCCTTTAACTCTGTTATGATACTCTTTAACTGGTCAATTCACCCCTTTTTATTTCTTTTGGGAAAAATAGTTGTTGCAAACCATGCGTTGGACTAAGGCTTTCCATTTTGGCCATTTTTTCTTAGCGATGCGCAATTAGCGCTAATCGTGCATCGAAAACTGCCCATGATTTTCATTCTAGGCTTCCTAAGCAGCGGTTTCACCTTTCACGCTTTTTTTGGCGGTGACGTCAGCATGATGTCAGTGGTGGGACCCAGTACAACATATGACGTCAGCGAGGTGACGTGGAGAGGTGACATGGATGATGGCATCATCATGACACGGTGGCAGGGTGATGATGTCAGCGGGTGACATGGTGCAGGTACAGCACAGTGGCAGGCGACGTGGCGACATCGTCATGTAGTGACGTAGGCAAGCGGGGAGGGCGGTAAGCGGTTTGCGTCAGACCGCTTTTGGTACGGGAATGGTATTTGTTAGGGGCAGCGCGATGCAATAGGAGGTTGACAGCTATCTCGGTGTACGACGGTGAAACCATCGACCATCAGGTACTATCGTACCACTATGAAGGGGTTCCCAATATTCATTAGGGTCGTCAAATCTAGTAGGGCCGATACTACGGTGGATGGGAGGGCAACATGATCAGGGTTTAGTAGAAAAGCGTGCCCAATATTCGTTAATTATTTTCGGCTTCGAGTGGTTAAAACCTGAGGTTATCGGTGTAATATGCGCTCGGGATTTGGTTATATTATCAATCAAATATTAATAAAACCCAAATAAAATGTGTGGAGAGGGTGGTTGAACATAGTTATTTATTTAACAGGGTGTTAAATAAATCCTAAGGGAAGTGAACGTGGAGGGGCTAACAATGGGTCCCAAATGAACCTAAGGTTTCCCAACTTTTAGTACTTGGCTATAGTTGCCATGGGGAGGAATATTTAGTGTTTTTTGTGGCTTTTATATAGTTTCTTGTAGAATAGGGGTAGGGGAAATGATTTAGGGAGATAGATAATAGAGTTAGATGTTAATATGAGGTCTTTGGAATGCAAAGGAGGGGATGTATGCTAAGTTTATAGAATGGAAACTTAAGCATAGGGAATTGAATGGATTGTGTAAAGATTAATTTTACACAAGAAATGTGGCTTCTTTTCACTAAGTCAACTCAGATGTTAACTTGGTTTTTAACAAGAATGGAGTGAAAATGGGATTTTTGGGTAGATCCCAAGGTCCTTAAGGGGATGTTGGTGAGTGATTTCGGAAATAAGAAGAAGGGGGAGTTAGAGATGCCTTGCTTGATCTGATCAAAATGAAAAAGTGCCTCAAAACTATGATCTGGATAAATATAACACTTGAAAATATGAAATGGATCACATATCTTGATTTCTGCAACCACAAAACTACTTACCCGGCCTACTTTACCTAGCATTTTTTCTTCTTTTGGTTTAGGTGCACTTGAACTAGCAAACCCAGCTTTTCAACTTTTTCTTTTTTTACTGTCTTCCTATCTACATCTATACTTATTTCATCCAAGGGCTCAGATTAGGCTGTTGAGCACCCTTTCTTCTCTACCTATCTAAGAATCTGCCAAGATTAAGCTGTTTGGATATATAATGATTCTCTATATTCTACAACAGGAAATTGAAACCTAGGGAGACCAAGATTAAGCTGTTTGAACCTCCCTTTAACTGAAAATTCTTCAAAAATGGAATAACTCATCAAAATTGGAATACAGCAGAGGCACTTAGACTAGCACACTCTCATGGACACTTGTTTGGCCTTAGTAGCAAATATGGAACATTGCAGCATGCAAGGTATGACATATTTGGTATGTAGAAATGTCAATCATGAAAGACGAATACCTGCTATGAGCAGGAGGCTAACAGGCTGAAGATCATGAGATCTAAAATGACTATTCATTGTATGATATGTTCAAGGATTGACTGGATCTAAGTACTGACGCGTGTTTTTATCTTTGATTATTATGATCAGGGTCTTTCTGAAGTTCTAAAGAGCTGCACAATTTTAGGTCAAAATTTTCAGATCTATACGTAGGTTGGTTTCAGTAAAGCGTGTATGCACGCAGGTTCACTTCTGCAAAGTTGCGTATATAATGTAACGATTTTTATGTTCATAATTAACTGATCAACCTGATGAATTCTGTTGTTTTTTTGATGTCCTACAATGATGTCCTCATGATTGATCTAGGTTAAATGATAATGTTTGAAGTAGATTTGATTGAATGATGAAGTGCAATGTGGTTATGAATAGTGTTAGGATTACCTTTTGATTGTGATTGAAGATCAAAAATTGGTTTGTGATTACAATTATAATAAGTTCATCCATGACAATTTCACAACTGAGTAGAATTCGAGAAAAGCATGTATGAATGCAGGTTGACTTCTAGTCATGTATATAATGTAAAGATTTTTATGTTCATAATTAACTAATTAACCTAATCCATTATGTTGTTTTTCTACTCTCTTACAATGATGTCCTCATGATTGATCTAGGTTAAATGATAATGTTTAAAGTAGATTTGATTGAATGATGAAGTTGAATGTGGTTAATAATAGTGTTAAGATTACTTGTTGATTGTGATTGAAGATCGGAAACAAATTTATGATTGGTTCAGAATTTTGCAGTAGATCTGAGTATGGTTCAAGGTTCTTTTTAGAGACGCAGTAGTCATATTTTCAGTTTTCAGTATTTTAAGACCTATACGTGGGTTCCTCTACTAAAAAGCACGTATGCATGCAGGTTTCCTTAAGCTAAATAGAGTATACATTCTGGCAAGTAAATAATTAGGGTTGTAGTTGATTACGGGTGTTGATGCAACATTCTTCGTTATGTTTTGTGCACTGGTTACATCGATTTGATTGTTCCAATTGATTGGTTAAGTGTCGATAATGTTGTTTGGGTTTCAATGATTGGTTGTGTTAGAGATTGGTGATTATTTTACAGTGATGATTGATCATAAGTATTGATATTGGATCCAATCTAAAAATTTGATGAAACATGGTCCATGGATGTTGTTGAGGGTTGGAGTCTTCAGTGAGGAAGTCGAAGCTTCATACCAGTAGTACTTGTTGATCAGATTAGGGGGTTGGAGCTCCCTTTCGGTAGGAGCTAGAAAATGAGTGAAGGTTGTAGCCTTCAGTAGGTGGGAGCCTATGTACTAGTATGAGTCTGAACCGATACAATAATGTAAGCAGTTTTGATATTAATAAGTTTTGAAGACTTAGACAACAACAACGACAAGTTTTCTCCCACATTGGGTTTCCACCTTAAATCCCGGTGTTCATATGTGTGATACTTTATTTTTTTCTTGTTGCATCTATTTACTTCTTATCAAATGATTGCTAAATATCTTACATTATGATTTAAAGTTTAATAAATAAAGAATTAGCTATTTTACAAAGCTTACTTGGCATACTCTATTTTCTATTATAATAGTCATGTATATACACTATTTGGGTTAATTAAAGTCCCGTATACATTTCAGAAAGGGAAAAATTATTGTTAGTTTTTAAGATATCGATTCACTCCCCCCTCGCTTAAAGGAATATCTGACAAGGTAAGCAATCAAGAAGCATTGGCATCTATCATGCTACCACTTTTCATGGGAAATAATCTTATATATTGGAAAACAAAAACCAAAGCTTATCTTCAATCTCTTGGAGCAGATGTTTTGGAAATTTTGGAAGGAGGTTACCAATATCCAGCTGCAGTTCCCACATATGCAGCAAAAAATAAGACATATGAAACAAATGCCAAAGTTGTCAATGCTTTATTGGGAAGTCTAACTGAATCAGAACTTTTCAAAGTCATGCAGCTAAACACAGTAAAATAAATATGGGGCAGAATCATTCAAAGCTATGGAGGTGATACCAAGGTAAAAAGTGTTAAAATTCAAATTCTCATAATTTAATATAAAACTCTCTGAATGCATAATGATGAAAGTATTGCCAGTTTCTTTCTTCGTATAGAGGAGACTGTAAATCGCATGGAAAATCTTGGTGAATAAATAAGGGACACTACTTTAGTAGAGAAAATCTTAAGATCTCTAACTCCTGAATTCGAGTCAAAAGTGTCTACCATTGAAGAAGAGCATGATTTGTAGACTCTTATTATTGTTAAACTTCATGGGCTCTTGATTTCTTTTGAAATGAGGAAAGGAGGTCACTTAGAAGTTAGAGAATTCACGTTTAAAGCATCTACAAAGGGAAACAAAAGGGAGGAACGCAAGGATTCATGATACAAATAAAAACAATATGAGGTGAACTTTGTAAAGAAACATCAATTGGAAACCAGAAGGTTCAGAGGTAAGATTCCCTTCAAATGTTTTCATACATGTGATACTTTATTCTGTTCTTGTTCCGCCTATTTACTTCTTATCAAATGCTTGATAAAACTCTTACATTCTGGTTTATAGTTTAACAGATAAAGAATTAGTCTTTTTACAAAGTTACTTAGCATATGTTTCTTTCTGTTATAGCAGTCGTGTATATATGCTATTTGGGTTAAGTAAAGTCATATTACATTTCAGGAAAGGAAAAATTGTTATTAGTTTTTAAAATACTAATTCACATCCCCCGCTCCCCTTTTAGTATATTTCCCAACACCCTTTTGTTCCCAATGTCACCTCTGGCACCTTTTCTAGAACTCATTCTCTTCCTTGGAGGCATGAGAAAGGCTACAAATATACAGTGAGGGAAAATACAAGAAGAACTTCTACCAATAAAAATAGAATAAGGAAGAAACATAGAGAATTTGACCCTAGATTCGAAGACAACTAGATCATCACCACCATGCCACACCAAAAGACCAAATTCCAGTATATTTTCAAGCTCACTACATCGCGACAACATGCCATGACTTAGAGATAACCAGTGGGAATTTCTTGAAACTAAAATTTACACAAAGGCACTAAAAACAAGCCCTAAACCCCTAATTTGACTAACGAATAGACAAGACAGAACACTTTGAGCTATTTGTAATGGATGCAACATTTTAAGAACCAAAGCTCCAAACATGAAAATATTTTGAGATAGAGAAACCCCAATAACGACAATCACCCATTGAAGTTGCGAAAAATTCCTCAAGGACTCGGGAAAACTATTGAATTGAGAAATTACCCCTAATGGCCTGGATAAGCGAATTAGTGAGGAAGTCGTACTAGATTCATGAATCAAAGACACCAAATAAAATTGTAATCCTAAGACAGATAGAAATAAACTCAGCAGAACTTTAAAGAATAACCACCCACATTCCAGAAAAAATAAGGTCTACAAAAATCATCATTGAGAGGGAAGAATGAAATGGCATACTTCTAGGAAGAGACAGAGAATGGAGGATAAAGAAATGTCCTTGCCTCCAGTCACAAAAGGCTCGTACTTCAACCAACACCTCCCCATAACTGAAAATTTAAAACAACAAACCCACAACATATTTAACATGCCCATAATAACTACCCATTGTCACATCGTGATGAGGAGGAGACAAGTGTGTGGGTGGTACATGCTTCTAAATAGCCATGGCATTCGAGAAAACACCCCCATGAGGAATAACATTAGTTATAATATTAATATTACAATTTAATATCATGTTATGAATATTTATTAATTATATGCTTTCAAATTAATCATAATATTAACCCAATCAATTTGTAACAATGCCACATTGTTTAATAAATTGTTTGTTCATATTAATTGTATTAATTAATATTATTTATATTATGGTTGACCTAAATTTCCTATGGTTGAGCATGAATAAATTTAATATTAATAATTAAATGACCATTCAATGTCAATAATTAATTGATTGAAATCTAAGTCAACCATGTTCAATTAATTATATATTAACAAATATTTAATATTAATTATATTAATGAAATATAATTAACATAAATTATATTAATTATATTATGGTAACTTTATGGTGTGATCTAATTATTTTATATTTCTGAATTTTTTTTTCTACTTAGTTGTACACTTTTTATTTAATGTTTATTTAAATGTATAGATGGATGTAATATATCTAAAAAATAATGAAACATTTGAATTTTTCAAATTTTACAATTTAAAATTACGATTCCAAGATATATTTATTGATTTCACTACTCAGTGGATTCCAAAATATATTCATTAATTTCGCAAGATATATTTTGGAATCCAATTATTCAAATTTCCCAACTTAAAATTATGATTCCAAACTATAATTTTTAATAATATTTATTAATAAAAAAAAAATATTTAAAAATAAATAAATTTAAAGAAAAGATGTTTAAAAGTTACTCCAAAACATATAAAGGAAAATGAATTAAAGTGAAGCTAAAATGAATATTTCCCTTCAAAATTTGGTAAGTGCTTGATATTTCTAGGAAATCAGGGAAACACCAAAAGCCTAAGTTAATTTAACAAGAAGATTAAGTGAGAGTCTAAATGGCTTCGATGGCTTTAAAACTTTAAAACTAATTGCATGAAAAAATTAGTTTTGTTGAAGTTTGTATTATATGCAATTGATAATGGTAGTCAATCATTTGTCCATTTACATAATAATAATAATAAAAAAAAAAAAAAAAAACTCTAATTTTATTTAAGTTAAATTACAGTTGAAGTTATGAGACTAAAAACTCTTTATTTTTCAAAATTAATTTTTATTTTTTAAACACAATTGTTTTACATTTTAATAATAATAATATCTATTTTTAAGGTCACAGCCAAACAAGACACCAAATTGGTGTATGAGACCCCCTTGTTTGTGGGATATGGGACCCACCTCCGTGCAGCGATTTGACTACTATGTCTACAAAGCCATACATACTCTACCCCTCTTTGGTTTTGAACCTGTATCCTCTTAGGAGGAAACACATGCTCTTAACCATGAAGCCCACTCAAGCTATATAATTGTCTTACATTTTATATATAACATATATATTTAGTATACATAAAAAAATATTCATTTTCTTAATTAAATAATCCAATCCATTTAAACATAATTATCTCAAATATCACATTTAGTTAACCTACATAAATAATTATATTTTTTTCATTTAAATCACTTACAAGTGGAAATGCCACGTAGATGCTTCCTCACAAAAAAATATCCAAATCCAAATGGTTTCTTTTTGTAACACACACTCTATATTTAATATTTAAAAAAGGCTTATGGGAAATGTATTAAAATTTTGCAATATGCTAGTTAAACAAAAGGATCAAATGGCATAGAGATGAGGGTGTCTAACTTGCATATTTAAAAAAAATATTGTTATTTTCTATATTGGATTTGATTTCTAATCAATTTTATTGAAATCCCCCACTCTTACAACGTGTACTGAATTCAATATATATTTCAACGATAGGGTATATATATGAACTTTAGATGGAAGGAGGTTTGTTCACTTTTTTTCTTTTAATTGAGGGTCTAGATTGATTCTCAAGAGAATATGCTCAGCGCATTCTTAGTCTTGATGTTTATCAATGGATGTAGTATGTTACAAAATTTATTAGGTTGCATTTGCTTTTAATAAATTTAAAATATTAAATTTGTGACACATGCCTCCATGTCGACCAATTCATTAGGGATTTGAGATTATTACAATTCTAATAAGTTCATCCATGATAAGTTCGTCATTATTATTTATAACATTCATTTATATATAAGAAAATTTGATTTAATAAAATGGTACATTACTTCTAATAAATTTAAAAAATTATATTCATGGCACGTGGTTCCCCACCCACCATTTTTTTTTAATTGAAGGCCTATATTGATTCTCAAGAGAATAATCGCAAAATATGCCTAGCCTTGATGTTTATCAATGGATGTAGTGTGTTACAGAGTTTGTTAGGTTGCACTGACTTTTAATAAATTTTAAAAATTAGATTTGTGCCACATGCCTCCCTGCCAACCAATTTGTTAGGATATGAGATTATTACAATCTAATAATTCCATCCATGATAAGTTATTTATTATTATTTATAACATTCATTTATATATAAGAAAAATTTATTTAGAAAAATGGTCCATTACTTTTGATAAATTTAAAAAATTATATTCGTGACATGTGGCTCCCCACCCACCAATTTCCTAGCGATTTGAGATTATTCCAATTCTAATAAGTTCCTCCATGACACATTCCTCATTATTATTTATAACAATCATTTATATATAAGAAAATATATAACAAGGTATTTTCCTACATCTTCACTACGATGCAAATAAATTCCATCCATTTCGGTGTTAAGATCTCCCTCAATGTGTTTGAAGATCAAATTGTGTATTCCAATATTCTGCTCACGCTCAAATAATGTGGGATTCAAGTTGTGAATGCTAAGTATTCTTCGATTAATAACAAAGTTTTCCATATCATATATAATAAAGTATTTTCGTATAATCATGTGGCAATGGCTTACTCCCCTTTCTGCTTTACCAGTATCTATACATACATATATTTGTACGTTGCCACAGGTGTCTAATAGTGAAAATTTTAACGTGGATAATCTCTATGAGAATTTTGGGAATTTGATATTGTATCACGAGGTTGACTTATGGGCCCTTGACTCTCGAGAGGAATATGTATCACCGCACAAATGAGGAGTACATGGTTTTACCATCTTATGTTCTCCACGAGATCAATTATGTGTGCTAGGTTTTTAGTGTAGGATTAGTGTAGAATTAGGTAATGTATCATGAATGAGTTTGTGTTCTAAAATTAATTAGCAATCAATCAATAACAAATTTTCAAATTGCAATCCAATCTTTTAGTTTTTTCTTTAAATATCAGTATTGATCTATTTTAATAAAAAACCTAAGAAGTTTTTAGAGTGATATAATTTCTTCTTGTGTAATTTTTCTTTACATGCAAAATTTGAAAAAAAATGTTTGCATTTCAAAGATAAAATTGATAGAAAAATATAGCCCAAATATAAAATAATAACATTACTTGAAATGCTTAAAAATGTTTTAACCATGAAAATTTATTTCTTTTCATTGTACATATTAGTCGACATTGAAATATTTTACTTAATATGGCATTGAAATATTTTACTTATGAAATATGTTGTTCATATTAATAAGTTCCTCCATGATCAATAAATTATGAAATTTAGAAATTATGGTTGATGTCTTGAAATGTATTTTTATTTTTAAAATTTGGAATGCACTATATTGTAAAAAATTATAAGTAAAATAGATGAAGTAGAAATATAAAATTTTATTTTTTTCTAATTATCAATTTCTGAAATATATCATACATTAAAAATATAAATTTACAGATTTAAAAGTCCGTTAATAATGTTTCACACCAGTTATATTTTTTTTAAAAATTTAATATATTCAAATGAGAATATATTAAATGAATTAAGAATTTACATATCTATTTTCGTTTCATTTTATTTTTATATGAATTTTATTTTTGAAAAACGATTATCTATTATTCATTTGTTTTTAAGAGTTTTCACTATATTCTGGATTTGTTCACTTAAAAACTATAAAATAACAATTTATAACCATCTAAATTTAAAATAATAATTATATAAACATTTAATTTCTTCCATTGCCCTTACAGATTTAAAATTCCATCAAAATGTTTCATCGCGTATATATATATATATATATATATATATATATAATATAATTAATGAATTAAATGAAATTTCAAATGTTTTTCATTTCATTTTATTTTATATGAATTTATTTTTGAAATTTTCATTTTTATTATTCATTTGTTTTTAAGATTTTGCTTATATTGTTGAAAAAAAAAAATCACTATAAAAATATTAAAGATAATATTTATAAACCATTTAAATTTAAAATAATAATTTAAAAACAATTTAATTCCTTACATTGCTTAAATGTTAGCATTCATGATGTATGTGATATTTCTAATGAAATAATTCGAAGGGGATTTGTGTATGACATTTTTAATGGCACGTGGTTGTGAAAAAATCAATCTAACATTGCATTATGACAAGCATTGTTGCAACCTGACAATTTATATAATATTAACTTATTGTCACAATGTTACATCGCATTGAAATTTATTCAATGTTGTCCCTAAAGATTAATAAACCCATGGGATTGATATTACAAATGCAATGGTTTTAGAATTAATCCCTTGGGTTTATAATATCAATCCCTTAGGTTTATTAATCTAAGGGTTCATATTCCTAGGGTATAATATTATTCATAGGGTTTATAATATTACTCATAGGGTTTAATATAAATCCATTGGGGTTACAATCATGATCATCCATGGTCAACAATGTTCCAATGTCACAATGTGCCAAATATTGTCTCAATATGAAAATAAACCATGGTCAACCATGGACGAACGACACATTATGACAAAGATCATCTCACTATGAAAATCAATGATGGTAAACCATGGTCAACCATGTATATTTTAGGGTTTATAATATTTATCTTAGGGTTTTTATACCTTGGGTTTATAATATTTATCCCTCGGGTTTAATATTATTCCCTTGGGTTTATAAGTTGTTGGGTTTTTAGTATTAATCCCTTAGGTTTATTATTCCCTTGGGTTTGTAATATCAATCTCTTAGGTTTATTAATCTAAGGCTTCATTCCAAGGTTATAATATTATTCATAGGGTTTATAATATTAATCTTTAGGTTTAATATAAATCCATTGGGTTTATAATCATGGTCAACCATGGTCCAACGTCACATTGCAATAAATATTTTATCAATATGAAAATAAACCATGCTTAGCCATGTTCCAACGTTGCATTGTGACAAAGGTTGTCTCAACCATGGTCACATTGTGACAAATATTGTCTCTTGGTCCTATGTCACATTGTTACAACCATGATCATCTGTGGTCAATAATGGTCCAACGTCCCATTGTGATAAACAATGTCTCAGTATGGAGATCAACCATGGTCAATGATGGTCAGCCATTTTCCAATTTCACATTGTGACAAACGTTGTCTCAATATTAAAATCAATCATGGTTGACCGTATTCCAATGTCACACTGTGACAAATATTTAACTTAGGGTTTATAATATTATCTTAGGAATTATCTTCCTTGGGTTTATAATATTTACGTCTTGGGTTAAATATTATTCCCTTATGTCTATAATCCCATGGGTTTATTATTCCCTTGTGTTTATAATATTTAATCTTAGGGTTTATATACCTTAGGTTTATAATATTAATCCCTTATGTTTATATTATCAATCTGTTGGGCTTTTAATCGCTCAGGTTTTTAGTATTAATCCCTTGAGTTTATAATATCAATACCTTTAGGGTTTATATACCTTGCATTTATAATATTAATCCGCTATTTTTAATATTATTCCCTTGGGTTTATAATAGCTTTGGGTTCAATCATGGTAAACCGTGTTCAATAACCAGAGTCAACTATGGTCACATTGTGGCAAAGGTTGTCTCTTGGTCCAACATCACTTTGTCACAACCATGGTCATCTATGATCAACCGTGGTCCAATGTCGCATTGTGATAAAGATTGTCTCAATATGGAGATCAATCATGGTCAACAATGGTCAACCATTTTCCAATGTCGCATTGTAGAAAAAATTGTCTCAATATGAAAATCAATCATGGTCAACCATCTTCCATTGTTGCATTGGGACAAATATTTATCTTAGGGTTTATATTCCCAGGGTTTATAATATTTATCTTGGGGATTTTATACCTTGGGTTTATAATGTTTATCCCTTGGGTTTAATATTATTCCCTTGGGTTTGTAATATCAAACTCTTAGTTTTATTAATCTAAGGCTTCATATTCCTAGGGTATAATATTATTCATAGATTTTATAATATTAATATTTGGGTTTAATATAAATCCATTAGGTTTATAATCATGGTCAACTATGGTGCAACGTCACATTGTGATAAAGATTTTCTCAACATGAAAATCAACCAATGTTGCACTCTGACAAGGATTGTCTCAATATGAATATTAAGCATGGTCAACCATGTTCCAACGTCGCATTGTGACAAAGGTTAAATCAACCATGGTCAACCATGATCACATTGTGACAAAGAATGTCTCTTGGCCCAACGCCATATTGTCACAACCATGGTCATCCAAGGTCAACCATGGTCATCCATGGTCAACCACGGTCCAACATCGCATTGTGACAAATATTGTCTCAATATGGAGATCAACCATGGTCAACGATGGTCAGCCATTGTCTAACATCCCATTGTGACAAACGTTATCTCAATATGAAAATCATCATGGTCAACTATATTCCAGTGTTGCATTGTGACAAATATTTATCCTAGCGTTTATAATATTTATCTTAGGTTTTATATTCCTTGGGTTTATAATATTTATACTTTGGCTTTAATATTATTCCCTTGGGTTTATAATATCAATCTGTTGGGTTTTTAATCCCTTGGGTTTTTAGTATGAATCCCTTGGGTTTATTATTCCCTTGGGTTTATAATAGAAATCCCTTCAAGTTTTATATACCTTGCATTTATAATATTAATCCCTTGGGCTTAATATTATCCCCTTGGGTTTATAATACCTTTGGGTTCAATCATGGTTGACCATGGTCAATAATCATGGTCACATTGTGACAAATACTATCTCGTGATCCAACGTCACATTGTCACAACCATGATCCAACGTCGCATTGTGACAAGGATTGTGTCAATATGGAGATCAACCATGGTCAACCATGGTCATCCATTGTCCAATGTTGCATTGTGAAAAACATTTTCTCAATAAGAAAATCAATCATGGTCAACCATATTCCAATGCTGCATTATGAAAAATACTTATCTTAGGGTTTATATTCCTTGGGTTTAATATTATTCCCTTGGGTTTAACATTATTCCCTTCAGTTTATAATTCCTTGGGTTTATTATTCGCTTGGGTTTATAAAAATTTATCTTAGGGTGTATATACCTTGACTTTATAATATTAATCCCTTGGTTTAATATTATTCCCTTGGGTTTATATTATCAATCCGTCTGGTTTTTAATCCCTTGGGTTTATAATACCTTTGGGTTTTAGAATTAATCCCTTGGGTTTATTATTCCCTTCAGTTTATAATATCAATCCCTTTGGGTTTATTTGGTTCATATTCCTAGGGTATAATACTATTCATATGATTTATAATATTAATCTTGGGGTTTAATATAAATCCCTTGGGTTTACAATCATGATTATCCATGGTCAATGATGGTCCATTGTCACAATGTGCCAAATATTATCTCAATATGAAAATCGACCATGGTCAACCATGGTTCAACATGACATTGTAACAAATAACATATTAGTATGAAAATCAATGATGGTAAATAATGGTCAATCATGTTTATTTTAGGGTTTATAATATTTATATTAGGGTTTTTATAGATTAGGTTTATGATATTCATTCCTTGGGTTTAATATTATTTCCTTGCAACAAGCCACTATAGATATATGAGACACAGAGAGGTAGGGCTTGACATTTACAACTATATCAAGAGTTAAATCAATACATTGGTTTCAGAATTCAATGCCTTTTTCTTTTCAACGATATGAAAAAATGAAAGACAGTGTGAGAAGGAATTGGTTGGAAAGTGTGAATGGTCGTGATCATTTTCTTACTGATTTGAATTTGTGCAACTTTTTTCACGAGTCTCGGTGTGTTTTTGAAGAGGCTAACATTTAATAATTGTGTTTTGGTGGAGTGTTTAAAGTTGAGTTTCATATCAACCACATTTAAATTCGAAGGCCAACAGTTGGGTATACCTACTCCCCTTATCTGGGATTATCCTCCTTCTTTAGTCATGATCCTCACCAAACTAAAATCGGCCACAGAGGCATTCATATCATCATCTAACATAATTTTAGTGGCTTTGATGCCTCTTTGATAAATCATTGGCTCAATTACATCATGGAGATATGCAAGTCCCTTGGCAATCTCCATGACAATGTTCTTGCACTGCGATCACATCAAAGGTTGGGTCATGGAATTTTCTGCAAATAGATGCTCATCGAGATTCCCATTAGGCATGTTATCGTATATCAGAAAATGTTGGTTCCCTTCCCTTTATTGTTGGCTATGCAGTAACCTCTCAAAGCAACCAAATTCATGTGCCTGATGTTAATACGATTTGCGCCTTGTTCGGGAATTCGAAGTCCCGTTCCAGAGTGCAGTTTTTTATTATCTTCACTATGATCTAGTAACCGTCATCAAGCATTCCTTTTACACCATACCAAAGCTCCCTTGGCCGATGAGATTTATGTCACTAAAATTATCGGTGGCAACCTTGATGTCATCAATGCCGAACCACACCACCCAAGTGTTGCGTTTAACAATGAATGTTAAAAGATTTTCATTCCACCTCACAAATCCCCTCTGTGCAGCCTTACGATTCTTCCTTCTCACCCAAAAATAGTAGAGAAGCCTGTTGGAAATTTTTGTTAACTTCAAACACAAAAGAAATTTCACAGAGAACAACGCTCTATTATTTTGATTCAGGATCTTAATCATAAAAAAAAACTGTTACAAAATAGTCTTCCTCTAGTCAGAGGGATTACATCAGGAACGCTTCAGTTCCAGAAACTAATTTCACTATCTCAGAAGAATTAGAGTTTCAGCACTGTTGTGCGTTTCAGAAAAAAGGCTCTCCTTTTTAATTATGCTCACTTTCTATATCTATGTATCTTCCATTGTGTATATATATAATGAACAACAAAAAAAAAAAATCTTTCATACGTGTTGCTCATACACATACTTCTGTAAGATAGAAAACAATAAAATTAAAAATTTCACCTACATTTACCAACCGCCTTAAATATCATTAATTACACGGCTGAAAATATCCTATTTGAATTCAATGCATGGCTTATCACAACATCGCACCATCGCATCAGAGGAAAGGAAAAAAAAAGATGTGTTGCCGCTTCCATAACTATTTGAAACATGATATTTGTGATATGCGATCGGATCGCATCGCGAAATCGCAATCGTAAACAATAGAAGGGACGTAAGGAAGGTTAACAAAAAATGTGCAATATGCGATCTGCGACTTGATCGCATCGCAGGGAGCTCAAATGGTTGTTTTCTGGAAATAGTATGCTGCGGTCGCTGTCGCTCCACGGCAGTTTAAATTATTTATTCCAACACTCCCCTTTAATTTCAACTGCTGGGGTTTTCTGCATACCCAGGAATTTCCTGAAATGATCAAAACTTTTCTTTCCCAATGGTTTTGTCAAGATGTCAGCTAGCTGATCCTCTATTCTGCAGTGCTGCAAAACAATCTCACCATTGTTAACCAATTCACGTATGAAGTGAAATTTGGTATCTATGTGCTTTGTTCTTTTATGAAAAACAGAATTTTTAGACAATGCTATTGCTGAGCTATTGTCACAGTAAATGGTTGTGCCCTTTTCTTGTTCATGACACAAATCTCTGAGAACTCTTCTCAGCCACACTGCTTGGCATGTTGCCACTGTTGCTACCACATACTCTGCCTTTGCTGTTGAAAAAGCCACAAATGGTTGCTTCTTGGAAGCCCATGAGATGGCTCCCGATCCCATATGAAACACATATCCCGATGTGCTTTTCCTATCATCAACACTTCCAGTCCAATCACTGTCAATGTATCCTGTCAACATGAAACTTTCAGAAGAAGAGTATAAAATACCAAACCCCTTCGTTCCATTCACATACCTTAGAATCCTCTTGGTTGCCTGCCAATGAGTCTCTTTC